>PNEQ01003017.1:0-10124 GCA_003012365.1 Medauroidea extradentata | reverse complement strand
TGTATTTAGTCCCAGCATGCACAATTGTGTGGGTAGCACTATAGGAATACTGATATAGAAAAAAAATTTTTACCATTATTTTTGGTCAATGTATTAACTGTCCGATGTGTCTTATAAATTTCGTTTTGAAACTAGAAAAAGAAATAGTCAGGTCTTTGCTACATTAAAGTTGGCGGGTCTCATAGGGCTGAAGGGGTTAAGATATGTACAACGTTTGCATGAATCATACACATATTTTATACATAGATATAAGGGTTTTTAAGTTTTAATATTATTTATATATTTATTTCATATTTAAATTCTTTATATGGTTGGTATTGCTTTGAAGAAATGTTTCTAGGTTTTATAGCTAGTTTGTGGTATATCTGTCAACTGATTCAGCACATACCGATCATATAAAACACGCAATGCATCACATTATTACAAGCACATATGGGTGTATATAGGCGTAATTATGTAAACAATATGTCATTGACTTTTTTGGAGCAATAACTTAATAAATGTGTGTCGAAGTGAAGAGCTGATGAAAACAATAAATATAAAATAATAATTAAAGTGTTTTAAACAATGTTTCTGACGTTCAAAAATGTATTGAGTAACTAAAAAATAATAAATAAAATAA
Source organism: Medauroidea extradentata (assembly GCA_003012365.1). Lineage (NCBI taxonomy): Eukaryota > Metazoa > Arthropoda > Insecta > Phasmatodea > Phasmatidae > Medauroidea > Medauroidea extradentata. Next base: position 9,502 of record PNEQ01003017.1, on the reverse strand, counting down.
AAATTAAAAAAATTTAATTGTTATTAATATTTTTATATATAACTGAAAGTAATGTGACAATTAACTAATACAAAGTATTGTCTTTCTGCAGAATGTATAGTTTGATATTGTTCAGTCTACATAAGCGTGTTTTTATTAATCTATATTGTGTTTATAATACGTATCAGACAAATATTAACTATAATGGTTAATTCGGTTACACAAGTAATAATGTTAATTTTACCAACAGTAATTCAAAATCTTACAGTTATACAGCTCGTATATCCTGCAAATCGAATATTTTACTAGGATTTGTAAAAACGTCAATAATATTTATTTTCATTTTCTTGCAAGTTTTATATACGTTGGCATGAGTAAATGTACGGTACATTTTCATTAGTGAAAATAATAAGTTTAATAATACTGAACTGCAGTATGGGACAGTGTTCTCGTATTTCCACGTGCGTAGATAAAATAAAGAAAAAGGGCCTATGAAAGTAATTCTTAATTTGTAGATACAGGTTAATTCGAAGAAAATTAGACAGTACAGTGGTTTGCCAATCATCTTGCACCACGACGATCTAGGTTTGATTTTCTTGGTGGACTCTCTCCCTATTTTCAGGTTGGCAAACGTGGTGTACGTGCATGCTGGCAGGCGGGTTTTCTCGGGGTGGTTTAGTTTCACCCCGCCTATGCATTCCGTCATTACTCCATACTTACTTCTTAACATACCCTACCAGCGATCAAGATCGCTATGTTAAGAGCTGATGAAAATATCTCCGCTTTACACCAAGTTAATTCCTAAAACAGAATTAAAGCCTTCAAAGGAATAGGACGCTCGCCTTACTGATAAAAATAAAACAATTGCATAGCTATCTATGGACCTGTTTACAGTTATTTCACATATGGTCATTTTCCTCTTGTTGTTGCTTTCGTTGCTATGGACATTAATCTCAGGACTTCATCATCTTTAATTCTGAATACCAACTGTGGTAATGTAATAACGAAAAATGATTTGTTTTGCATAAAATGAAAATAGTTTCTAGTTTACATGACATAAATGAAATTTTCACTTGCGATTCAAGCGGAATTGTGTCGGACGTCTTGCTGGGAGCAAGGTCTGCATTAAAAATTACGTGTAGCAGGCTATTGTGCAACGTCCGTTTTCAATGGTATTCCCAGTGACAGAAAAGTAAAATTACTGTAATTTCCTGCGTGCGTAACTCGTCGCATGTTCTTGAACTACGTGCGACTGGGGATGTGCGGATCTTGAAAGGTTTATTTATTGAACACCACATTGGAGGATATTTTTATGTATCACGAAATACTTTGCTTGTATAGTTAACTTTTACATTATTTTAAAATGGCGTCTTAAAATAATATAAACTTTTTAACTTTTAGGTAGGTGATCATAACTCCACAGAATATATTCATTGAATACATACAAGTGGCTAAATGAGGGAGATACGAATGTTTCACACCAGAAAATGTAGTTTTTCAGTAGATAAAACAATTATTTTTAACTGGCATTAAAAATATTAATATTTGACTAAACGCTGCTAATTTAATTTTACTATACAAAGTACGTTAAGAATTTCTAGAAAATATTTATGCTGCACTAGTAAGAACAATAATTTTTTTGACGTGAAGACAAATTTATTTCTCACGTACAGTTTTGAAATTTGTTTCTTTAGGGATATCAATGTTGAATGTCCGTAAGGGTCTTTCATAACATCTCGCTTTCTTTGGAGTCCAACAAATTAACAAAACGTACAGAACACATCAGAACAACTTCAACGTACTTTGCCTTGCAGTTGAAAATTGCCTGGCGCTCTAAATACACAAATAAGTTTTGATGTCGTATGTAACACCATTCTTTCACCGCACAGTTGCACAAACTCTATACCCAGCACTTGCAAGTAAAACACATTTGTTTTCTACAAAAGACACAATTCTTTATTTGTATGTATACAGTACACTTCGGTGCAAAACATAATGAATTACAACATTCAAATTAATTAAAAATGTAAATAAATAGTTATACATATACGTGACAAAAGTACATTTTTTAAATGTTTTAACTAACCTAACAATATTTAGAACAGGAGAAAAAAATGTTTGTGCAGCCTCACTGGTCCAGTGGTAAACTAATTAATATCGAAGCTTAAATGCGTATCAACATTTCTTATAAATCTTGCAATGAAACATCTATGTCAAGTGCAGTAGTCGCTGTTTTGTTGACATCATTTAGAGGTGTTTCACTTTAACTGTGTGTCAAAACATTTTGTATAGCTGGGATTTTAATATTATGAACTCAGTAGCCATAAAGTATTAAGATTAATTAATGAAAGCTGCAGATAAAAGTTAAAGACTCCAACTACTACGCCACACTTGCGAAACATGATAAAGGAGTATTCTACAGGAATGAAATGATTTTATTTTTGCTTCACATTCAGCCTCTTAATTGCAATGGGCGCTTATCTCAACAAGACATGCCTTTTAAAAATACTTTGTTATGCTAAATCATTTGTCTGCAGGTTTTTTAATGTTGGTATTTAGATATGCTAGATTTTTAAATTAGCAATTACTTTCATAGCTGTTCAACAGTACCAGATTAATAAGGATTAAAAATTTTAAATACGTAACGTAACTTTGAGAAAAAATCACAAAATAATTAATATCGGAAATGTTGTAGTACGATCAAGGAATGTAACTGTTACATTTTGATTATTATAAAGCAACTATTTAACAAAGCTACTAATAGGATACTAGGAAATATCTGTGAAAATTCTACTCGTGTAACTTTAAACAAGGCAACTTAACTACTACAAATTATTATTTAAATTATTGCGTCATAATACAAAAGCCGTCATTTTAAATTTTTACCTCGAGCAATCAATAATAATGAACTTCAGAGCAGAACGTTTAGTTAGTAAATATCTTACGCCATTTGGTGAATAATCTCGTTACTCGTTACTGACTACAGTAAACTCGAAGATTCCTCAACGAAGTACGTGTTGGGTTCAACGTCAACATATTTCCATGGCAGCATAAATTTTTCTCTCTATACCGGAGAGTTAATAATAATAAAAACAACCATCACTTTCAAATTTATTGAAATGTCTGTTGAGATAACAAACAAAAACTTTACTAGAGTTATGTATGTAAGAATATTTAGTAAAAAGTATTCTGTCCTTTGCAAAATTCCATACTTATTTATTTCCAATGTCATCACTATTTTTCTGAAGTTTAAAATATAGCATAAAATTTGCCACCTCACAGAATAAACGAACATTAACGACTTAGGCTATAGGAACACTAGATATTACGAAATTCTATGTAATGACGTTTAAGATAAATCATTTAGGAATTTTGAAAAGAAGATAGGTTTCACATAATAGTAGTTGATTACTAACAGCTGATATTCAATTGAGTTCGTAAAATTTACAAATGATATCCATGTCATCTTACAAATATACAGCTCAGCGGGTATTACGAACAAATTTAATTTAACTACATATATTATTTCTAATAATTCTTAAAGTGTCATATCAGAAACTGCAAACAAAGTTGAATGTCTTGAAGTAGGCTAACTAGTTTTGGTAGAAGATATCATGACATTTCATCATTTTGTAACTTCATACTATAATATACACTATAATGAACACTAATAATGTGCGGTTTAATGATGCAGCTGACAGGATAATAGTATTCTTACCTTCTGAGTTTATTAAATTTTCATATCAATTCAAACCTTGTCACATACTGATATATTCAATTAATTTTATTTCATTAACGGTAAAGATGTTCGTGATGGAAAATCGTTCACAGGTTTTTGTGTGAATTGTAACAGTGAACGACCAACGAATGTGAATTATTTTTTATCAGCCCATTTGAGAAATCACTAAACGATTTACCGGACAATCAGGCCTACAAATAAACTAGCATATTAGACTGACGAAACACTGTGATTTATGCACTGATTGTGAGTACATATAAATTTAAAATGTTAGGACCAATTGGGAGATAAGTTGAGTCTTAACCAAATATCCACTGATTATTTGGACAATACACTTTGATCTCAACCCTGATGGTCATTTATTAAGTTGTGTTTTACGACTGGCAATAAACGAAGAAGAACCAAAGAAGCGTTTTCATTATAATTTTGTAAACTTATAAATAAATTAAATAATTCGCACAAAGTCTTGCAGTATCTATTAAATTTGCTATAAATATTTCGACTTATATAATACAGTTTATGTGTAATTTACCCGTTCAAACGCCGTGTGAATACCTGTCAAAATGTCCATCTATTGCAGCACATACAGGACATCAAAAATTAAAAAATACGCAAAATCGAAATATCATTTCATTGGTTCTATAAAGAATTTATTTAGAGCGTTTTTGTCGGTAACTGTGCTAGAAGTTTGTGTTTGTAACCATCATTAATATATCTGAGTTTATTCCTTTTCTATGAGGGAGTAATGTAGAAAGATTTTATTCTACAATCAGTGGTTCTAGTTTAGCCACTTGGTTCAGTCCAAACAAAACATACAACCCTGATTCTTGTAACATTCCTGTTTTGGGTATCACAGTAACGAGTGGCCAGTTGATGTTTTCCTCCTACATTAAGTACAGCGTGTCTTTGACTATAAAATAAAATAAAAAACCATAACTAGAAGATAAATGAACCTACACAATAATGGCTTGTTTTACGTGTAGAACAACTTAACGTTTGTACACGTCTAGTACACCTAATAACGCACCATTCATGGTGCCACTGAAGTCGAGCCTGTAATCTATACGTTAAACTACAAATTCAAACCAGAGGACAAGCTGGGTCTCAAAAGATTTGAGGAAGTAATTCTTGCGAAAATTGACGAAAATCATTTATACATATACACACACACCCCACACACCTAAACACACACAGATATATATATATATATATATATATATATATATATATATATATATATATATATATATATATATATATATATATATATATATATATATATAATGGATTGTGAGTTACTTGAAATCTAGTTACATTGATATAGTCATCTGGTTTGTTGGCCCATGTAAGCCTAGACAAAATGCCGACTGTATTCTTCATGTTGTTCATGAAGAATGACATGTGAAACATCAGTGGCAGATGTACACAATCTGCGGTGTCACATACGTGCAGCTGTGGATAACTTTACGCCTATAATGCCGCATAACACACAAAAAGAGAGCGAGTACAAGATCGAAGTCTGTCACACCACGAATGTTAAGAATGTTTAAGTGTACTGAGTGTGTAAAAACATAACGACATGAACTGATATAATTGTACAAATAAGCCTTTGCCAAACATGTCAACCACTCCTCTATATTGCTGAAGCCATGCTTTTGGATTTAGAGGTAAGGAAGTATTTCATAAATTGATAAAAAAACGTTTTGCTAAATTGTTTACCTTTATGACGTAAACACTGGAAAAAAGTGAGAGGGAAGTGGGCGGAGCTTGAGCCCGATCGCCCTAATTGCAGCGCCAAAGACGCATAACAACACTCTTGGTAACTTGGTGAACTGAGGCCAAACAACAAGGGGGTCAAGTTTCCAGGCGAGTGTCCAGACCTGTTCTTCTACGACCGTGGTTACTGCTTATTTATTCTGTGGTATGGTGTCGCAGTTACCTCATTCTTACTGTCACAGTCAAATGAGAGATATCACTGCACAAATAAACACCGCCAATAACCACTAGAGAGATATAAATGTGCACGAAAAGCAATTAAAAAGGGTGGTACAAAAATATTTTTGCGGAAATCAAGAATCTCTATAGTACTGGAAGCGCTTCACAGAACGATCTCACAACATGTGTTCATATCGGGTCTACGGTTAGGCAAACAAGGGTTACACACGGACCCGAACTGAAGTTGGGTGGCGCACCGTTGGATGGTGTTGAAAAGGCACAGGAAGGGGGGGGGGGATCATCAGTCTTCGCCAACATCGCCGATGTAGAACTCCGCTGGTGTCTGGTCGAAGAGCTTCTTCATGACAGTGAAGACGATTTCCGCGCACGTCCGCTCCAGGATTGGCTGCAACGAGTCTCCCACGGCTCGCCAATTGTTGTTGATGTAGTTGTTGGTGCTGTCCTCTGTCAACAGAACAACCACATTACCAACTGAACCGCTTTTTTTTTAAATAAAACATTGCGAGCGTATGGTGTTGAACTGCAGAAAACATTAAGCAATAAATAGAGATGATAGTATATCGCGAAAATGTTTTGGGCCAACAATCCTTTGAAAAAGCTGAAGTTTCTTGCAACAAGTATGATTGGGTGATACACGTCTGACACAACGTAGCTGTCTGCAGACCAACACTAGGCATTAAATATTACAATAGCGGGATTCTTATTGGCTCAGTGAAATAGAGCAACAGTTCCGCTTATAAGAGAAAGCCAATAATAATCTGGTAAGTAGAGACCCCTAATTTTCACGAAAAGAATTTCGCCCCACTTTGTTTCAGGGACTCACGTGCACATCTGCAGTTCTGCTACATAATCAGTGATTGTACGTCTTAGCTCTGACGTGTCTTGGTATTTTACTGGCAAATCACATACTTGTGAAATTTTAGTAACATTATTGTGATTGGCAAAGTCAAATGAGTGACATCACTTCACAGAGACACGCTGCAAGTAAGTCACTGAAACAAAGTTGGGCAAAATTCTTTTCGCGAAAATCAGGGGTTCCTACTGATAAGCTGAACGTTTGTTGAAATCCCGCTAAGTTTTCCCGAGAAAAACCATCATCTCTAACAATAATAGGAAAGTTAGTATCAGCTGTTGTTAAAAAACATAAAACATTTATATAAGTTCAATTCCGAAAAGGAATATAGTAATATCCAGAAGAATAAAGAACAATAACCGCATAAATAAATTCCGGGACAAAATACAATCATTCCTTCAAATAAGACGACACACACACAAAAAAAAAAAAGAGTAGCGATAAAATTGAACAACAAAATTAGGTATATGAAAAAAGAGACAAAAATTGACTAGGACAACAATGACAACACAAATAACAAGAGACACGAATTACAGTGAACACAGACAACACAACAAAAAAAAAAAAGACTAAAAGTAGAGGATTTCGTTCGATGACAACAGATGCGACATGTCGGGTCTGTCCCCGTCTTCAGGCACATGTACAGATTGAGAAACTCCAATGGACTGACTGACACTTGGAGAATCGTCTAAACGTGTCTGTTGTCATTTGCGCTACCATTGTTGTCATCGGTGAAATTAAAAGTAAAACAATTTTATTTAAAACAGAGGTGATGTGTGAAGTGTTGCCGGACAAGTGGTGCTTATGTAATTAGTATGCGCAACTCCACAACTCTGAGTTGTTTGGAACAATAATTAACTTGTGGCGACAGCGGCAGGGACTATGTTCTCCTAACAGCAGTTTCCAAGAGACGGAGAACGAACTTTACACTAACACGACTACGGTTGCCGTACACAGCAAAAACGTTTACAAAACACACAAAATCATTACTGTGTTTGATGTTTTTATGCTTGCGATGGAAAATTCTTGCTTTGGAGATGAGAATAGCTTAAATACAGCAGATTTCGTGTAACTAAAGTTTTACTTTTAAATTTTTTTTGAGAAAAGTTTAATTTGAAGCAAATATAAAAAATCCTTTCAACAATGTTTTATTTAAAGCTTCAACTTAGCCTACATTATCATTAAAATTACTACTTAACAATTTACTTAACAATAACAATTCTGTTTCTACAGTTTAAATTAAATAAAAGTGTTCTTTGCGGTAAATCTAACATTCAGTTGTTCATATTTCAACAGAAACAATATTTTTGCGAATCATTTTCCTCCATCTCTTCCTAGCTATAGGTTAAGTTATAGATACACTTAGAGAAAATCAAGGCGTCAATGACAGCTATACGATTGCCCAAACCTTCTCTGCCGCGATGTAACCCCTTTTTCATGAAATATCTCCTTTGTAGGAGTATGGGGCTTAGTCCTGAGAAGCACTTTAGTACTCTTCCTCCCCTGACTCCAGCATAACACAGTAGATTATGGTAGGTTAGGAAAAGAAATTGCCACAACTAAAGTTGTGATAAAGAAAGAAATTTTGTCGAGAACACGTTAATACCACATGCGAAAACATCGCTGTAATATGTTTCGCCTAATAACTAGAGCCCGGAAAAAATCGCGGGTTCACTAACCAGTAGGCTAGCCTCCAAGAATGTATGTTTTCTCAAGCAGACAGCAGCTGCTCATTAGCTGCTCGCTTCCACGGTCAAATGGGCACGTGATTAGTTACATTTTTGTTATCGGCTCAGCGACTTCCAGAAGATGTCAAATCAGTCGAGGGCCAATTGCGAAAGTGACACGAACGTGTAGTTGCTGGAATTCTAGCTTGTGTCGGGAAGAAAACGTGAATTTTTCAGGGCCCTGCTTATAACACGATCACCCTTCATCTCTGTCCGAAACAGAAATCAGACGTTTATCATTCGACCGTGAAGATTCTGTACGACGCAAGATTGTGCGTACTGACCGAGAACTTTACGGCCGTTGTAGAGATTGTTGAGCCTCATCTTGAGACTGGAGACCTCGTACTTGACGTTCACTCCCTTCAAGTCGAAGAACTTGTGTCCGTCGAACTCCTTCAGGACTATCGTCTGCTTCGACTGCACTCGCATGTTCTCTGCAACATTATACCCCGACACCTCACTCACAGATCTTACCCCTCCTCGTGTGAATTCGTTACTTATATGTGGTTCGGGATAACATGAACACTTTCGAAACTCTAGTCACTACTTTCTTTTCAGTTTATTTGTAGTTTCCTACCACTTTTTAATATAAGCAAAGCAATCTACGAGACAATCAAAGTGTAAAGATTGTTCTTTACTCAAAAGTTAACTTCTGACATAAAATTTAATAATGTATTTTAATTATTATTCTAGACGAGATGTTCTTCAAAAGTGCTCATATTGTCGCAAACCACTAATAGTACTGAAGTTGTGAATTTGCATGTTATTCAGTATTGTATACTGACACACGATTTGTGGACGGATAGATGAGTCGTAATGATATACGTGTGTCAATATTTTATATGTAGTACCAAAGAATTTTTACTGATTTAATAAGTAATAATTTGATAAAATATATTTTTCAAAAAAATAAATAAATAAAAAGCATCTGTCGCAAGTTAATCGCAAGAAAATATAGTTTTTATTGCGGTAGATAATCAGTTCTATATTTTTCCCTGGTAGGATTCGCATGGCGAAGTTTCATAAAAATTCAACATTCTTTGTTTTAACTCCATGTCGGCAAGCTACTATACACAGAGCTTCCTCAACAATAATACATTGTAACAGTAATATATGGGTACTTACGCGGCTCGAACCAAGCAGATCCCCTGCCCACGAGAGGCAGAAGAAGGACACGTCCTTGCAAGCTGTAGTTACCTTCCACTCTCAGGTTCTGCACCTCCATGTCGGCAAGCTACTATACACAGA
>PNEQ01003016.1:33610-95269 GCA_003012365.1 Medauroidea extradentata | reverse complement strand
AATAGCATAATTCGTTTCATTTATACTTTCAATCTTGCCATTTGAAACCAAGATCGAGTAATCGGAGATCGCTATTTGCATAAATTCCTTGGTGCAACACAACAACATTGGAACTCGGATTGACCTGGAGATCGGGGTGAAACCAAGATTCTTCGATCTTGGTTTGAAGGTGTTATTGGTGCAACCGGCCCTTAGCTGTAAATCGACACCATTAGTACCACGACTGTGCGACGAGGAGCGAAATTATTTCTTTACTATCGGAGAACAAAAACGGTTATAAGGTTTAAATTGGATCGCAAATGATAATTTTCCTGTTTTTTATGTCGTGTCTATGTTCGACGAACATACCGGCTTGCTAAAAGGCAAATAACGGGGCTGGTCTAAACAAACCATCAATTATCAGTAGCAATTTTGATCGGCGTGCGAACAACGCTGGTGGTGTTACGATCAACATTGCCAGGTGGTACAAATGAATGCCCTAAACAACACGGCAGAAGATATTATCTTTACCTTATAACAAATATACAGCGTGTCCCAGAACAAACGAACGCCATTGTTGCATTTGAGAGAAAGTAAACATCTGAGAGGAAATGTCCTCTACCACTATTTGATCAGACGCCCCGGTAAGTAGTTAGGAATTAAAATAAGTAGCCAATCAGGTGCGCGCTACAGCGGCACGGCAACGTGGCAAGAGCGGGACGCGTGCTAATGTAGGCGTGTGCTAATGATTGCGAGCACCTGATTGGCTACTTATTTTAGTTCATAACTACTTATCGGTTCGTCTGATCAAATAGTGGTAGAGGACATTTCCTCTCAGATTTTTATTTTCTCCCTGATGCTACAACGGCATCAGTTTTTTCTGACACGCGATGTATATACGTACTGCCAGAAAGTTAAGGGGGGTTGATCCCTGTCAGATCAGTTTTACGGTTTTTCTTATAAATTAGGAAATAGACACATTGTTTTACTTTTTTCACGCTGACAAGGCATAGTTTATTGTTTCATTCACTTTTTGGAATCCACATGGCATTGTTTCTGTTAATGTTGCGGCCTCTGTAGTCGCTCCCGTAAATAAAGCAATTTTTCCTTTTCAGCTGTTTCCCGTTGCAAAATAATGAATATATTATGGTTCCAGCAATTACAGAAAATCTAATAAGTTTGTATCTATCTATGCCTTGTCGTCACAAAATTGTTGATACATCAACTGGAACAGAAGTTATCGAGAAGAAACAGATAAACTCAAGGTGGTAAGTATCAATACCCCTTAATTTCCTACTTCTTATAGGATACCTATGTGACTCCTTCAGCTCGGAATCTATCATTAAATAATCACTCGCGAATTTTGAGTTTCTCGAAAACTTACCAGTGTACTTGAACACAATTTTTAGGCCTACATACTTATTGATGAATGTTTAAAAAATTATAGTAGCATTATCCAGAGAAAAATATTTGATTTAGTCAAAATAGACGAGAAGAGATTATACTGCGAAGCAAGTGTGTATTTGAACCAACAAAAATTTTGCTCCCTGAACAACACAAGAAACGTGCGAAGAATTGGCTTCGTTATTCTAACAAAATTCATATTTTACGTGACTGAAAATTCGTGCTGTAATAATTGTATGTACCTTGCAAGCCAAACTGTACTTGATTTAATTGGTACTCGTTTGTTTGACCATTTATAAAGATGGTGGTTTATAGCGGGAAAATTGACTGTTTGCTGGGTTTCAACATTCGTTCAGCTTAACAAAAGCTCACTGGCTTTACCCTCGTGCGTGGAGCTGTTACCCTATTTGACTGAGCCAATAAGAATACCATATTGTAATAAATTTGATACCTGTTATTGGTCTGCCGACAGCTACGTTGTGTCAGACGTATATCTCTAGAGCCAGTGATTTTTGGTGAAAAGAATTCTGCAACAACTTGTTTCAATGCCTTACGTGCAGACCTGCAACTCTGGTTCGTGGTTATTGGTAGAATATAATAGGGCAGAGGCGTGGCTCATTTGACTGCACCAACCAGAACAATGGTACCGCGACACCACACGTCCGTGATTTGCTGGTAGGACCCCGAGACGCCGGAAGTTACTTCCAATCACTGACCATGAAGCAGAAAAACAGTTGTTCGCATAAGGCATTGAAACAAATTGTTGCAGAATTATTTTCACCTAAAATCATTGGCTCTATATACCACACAACCATGTGCGTTGAAACTAACAACAGCGATTTCTAGGGTATATTGGCACAAAAAAGTTTCGCGATATACCATCATACAAATGTTATTGACTGAACAAACCTTTTTCTGGGCACATAGTAAGGAAACATACCGGCATTCGAATGGAGCGATTTAGGAAAACTTTCGAAAACTTATTACCTGGCAGGGAACAGAATCCGTGAGAGTGAGATATTTTGGTCTGCGCGATAAGAGGAGTCCTCGACTGGCGCATGGACGGCGTTGCAGCGTGCCACGCGTATTTTTTTTTTTTTACGCGAAACCGCTTAACTAATTTATATTATGTTTGTTTACGAAAAGAACACACACTTGAAACTATGTTTCTATGTTTTCAAATATTCAGCAAACTTGTTAGATACATGATTTTCAGGCCTCCCAAAATGGCTAAAAACTTTTTTTGTAGACAGCTGTAACTCCGAATATTATCTGAATTCGTAAAGTGCAGAGAGAGAAGTATGTGTTGGTCTTTACGTCAAACTATTAAAAATAAAATGTGGTCACCGCTTCAAGTCCCGTAGGAAAAAGACTACAAGGAAATACCTTGCACGCCAGTTTGGCGCGCTGCGAATAGAGGCGATATGCTACTCGTCAAGCGTAGGACACTGGCTCTTATCGCTACACTGTTCCCACGCGTCAAACGTGGAAATTCGACACCGGCGAAGACTCCTCTTAACGTCGAGGTCTTCAGCGCTGGGGAGGGGTGACATGAGGTGAGTATGGAGCAGCGCCGGAATGAGGGGGCGGGGAAACGGGAGATCCCCGAGAAAACCCGCCCAGCAACGGCATCTTCCGGCATGTGAGGATCCGAGGACCGAACAGAATAAAGTCCGTACCCTCCCGTTTAATATTTATATTAAAAAAAAAAAATACACTACGAACCAGCTTCTAAATATTGTGCACAGTGTGTAGGCCTATGTACCAAATAATTTTATCATAATATTACTAATTGTTTTGATACAGATATTTTTTTCCTGTGTAGAAAATTAAAATAAAATGTCTTGGAATGCTCTGTAGATGAAATTCTATGTAAAGAATTTCACGCGAAGTATCATGAAACAACTACTTTTCTTGGACACTAGAAATCCTCTCTCTCTCTCTCTCTATTTTTTTCCGAGTGTCGCACATTGTGGATATCAAGACATTACCGAATCATATTTGTCCTCGGATTGGCTCCGCCCCCAAAAGTACCCTTGTGACACGCGCGTCCCACGGGAATCGCTTCCAAATTGTATGTTCGGACGTCGCAGCATGATTAGTAGGTCGCGAAGGCAATTTATTCTTCTTCTTTCTATTTCCGAAGGTGCCGATCGTAGTTATTTACCCACAGCATAGGTACGACGATCCCTTCGTGGTCGTACTAGTGTGGAAACCCATCACGTACAAGTTTCTTCTTCTCTCCTTTTTTTATTTCTTTACCGTTTCGAACTTTCCCCTTCCTCCTCCCCCTCCCTCCATACGTTACTTTCCCCTCCCTCTCTCCCAAAACTTCATTTTCTCCGGCGGCGTGCCGCAGGTCTAGGCGCGGCTTAGCAGTTGACGGTTGGAGTTCCCCCGGCCATCTGCGAGCGAATTCGTAATTACCTCGACAGTCGAACGTCGAAATTCCGTCAGTGCTGCCCCCGTCGGCTCCTCGTCGAAGAAACATTCGGCGTAAGGGTTGGTTCACAATGAAAAAAACGTTAAGCACTGGACATATAACAAAACAGTATAAACCGTGCAAAATTAATTCACCATTGAATTCTTACTGTAATATTTAGCCAGTGACATTTTCCCCACTAATCACAAATATTCGTTGCTGCGTGGAATACAACCGAAGGCCATTTAAACATTTTTTGAGTGGGATTGTGTATGGAAATAATAGGAAATATAGGCACGAAGTCCCATATACTACACAGTGAAAAGCATTTTTTACAATATAGAAACGTAATTTTTAACAAAAAAATTTCTTATTATAACTTTCTTTTATCTTAGTGTATTTTGGAGGTTAATTAAACATGATGGGCAATTAAGTAAAACTGCTGTGATTGGTTGCTCTCCTATGCGTCCGCACATTAATTGAAATACTACAATTTCCTGTGTCAGCGCATCTCTATGCACACGTCCATTATTGAACAATTGTGAGTCAGTAGGTAAGAAAACATAAGAGGTTAGTTTTTGTGCAAACGACCTGTATTCTATACTAAGGCTACGCTACAACTGGTTTAGCACAGAATATAGCACACGCACAGGAATTCTAAAACACAGTTTCGAAATGCCACACGCTACAATGAACGTATAGAAAAACAGCACAGGATTGGCGCACAGAAATTTTGGTAAAATGTAAAAATTTTCTTTGCGTGTGCGCCGTGCGCAGCCAATCAGAATGACGATACCACCGGGCCCAAAAGAAAATAAACACGGATGAAAATAGAAACTAATTTGACTAATGCGCCGAAGTTAGTAAATTGATTCGTTCGAAATGAATTTGTTTTCAAGGCTTATAACAGTTACTGCAATTTTTAAAATTTAAGTTCGCTCGATTTTATATTATAAAATAAACAAAAAAGTTATTTAAGAAAGGCGGTAACAAAAAAGAAAAAGTTCACAATCAGGGATACCAATACACACGTGTATTATTTACCAGTGTAGCTTGTTTTCGTTTTACCAACACTCGCTCTTTCTTTGCGTGTGCTGTTATCTGCTCTAAATCAATTGTAGTGGAGCCTTTACTGTTATGGTGTCAGTTCTGAACCCACATTAAGGGTAGGTTCACTACTGAAAACATAAGCATAACTTACGCGTTATGACACATGTACACTGATAGAAAAGTATTTTTGTAGGTACCATAATTATGTTAAAATAGGGACAACCCTCGAGAGTACGGTTGTTTGTGCAACATAAATTGTTCCTGCAACAATGTGTTCTGTAGATGTAACAATATGTTCTGCAAAAGAAAGATGATCTTTGTTCCTTCTACAGAGCATACTGTTACTTCTACAAAACCTGATATAACCGACAGTCTGACTGGACTGTGTTCCCTATATTTAACCCCCGATGCAAAAAGAGGGGTGTTATAAGTTTGACGTGTCTGTCTGTGGCATCGTAGCTTCTAAACGAATGAACCGATTTTTTATTTATGCAGTTTTGTTTTGTTTGAAAGCTGACGTGATCGAGATGGTTTTCAGCTATGATTCATGGAAGTATGTTCAGCCGTTTAAAGATAATCTTCTCTTTTCTAGTTTATTTTTGAGTTAATGTGAGCAACTCTACTGGTCTGATCGATTTGAAATTTGGTATCCTGTGAGTTGTTATATATATATATATATATATATATATATATATATATGCGAGTTGTAGCAGAAATACGGTATCTACAACATTATTTTTCTTTCATTGCTGACGGTCTGAAAGTGCGTTTCCTTACACAAAATAGTTATAATTTATATCTCGTTAAAGTTTTGGGGAAGCGGCCAATCAGAGCGAAGCAGACGCAGAGAAATTGCATCAACATTCAAAACTGTTACCAAAGCTAGATCAAATCTTAATCCATTTTCACCGATCCCGGTGCTGTTAAAAAAACTTTGTAAATAAACAATAGATTGTTTTTAACCCATACAAAATATAAGACATTTACCATACATAAGCTTGTAAATAGAGCAACGGTTTGCATGATAAATTTGGCTGTTTCGTATATATATATAACAACTCAAACAAACACTCACTACACGATTCCTTCACATTATATTTTATATTATTTTTAAAGTCACGCTCTTTAGTTTTTACTGTTTTTGCGATATTTATTTAAGCTCAGACGAGAGCAGATATCAAAAATCAGTCTGCTAGTTTTGTTAAAAATATTTTTTTTTGCCGTGATAGCTGTTTTTTTTTTTTCAAAGCAAGAAATTGCACGGTTTTGACTAAAAAGTCATTTAACCGGATTTTCGATAATTTACATAATTACATATTTACTGTTTTGAAGAAAACTCAGCCAACATGAAGAAGACGATTTTAAACAAAACTGTAGAGCAGATTTTTTTATATCTGCTCTCGTTAGGTGTAAAATATTGATATTGTTAAAAAAAAAAAAGTAGAAACTTGAGAGCGTGGCTTTCAACCCATCCTAATAAGCGTTTCCGAAGGAATATACTCTCTGCTCTGACGGCGACTGAGCAGACGTAGAGGGATCGCTGACCTCTAGGTGAGGCCCTTACATGTCCTCTGTGTGTTTAGGACTATGTGGTTTGTTAACTGACACCTGTCTCTGTGAGCTACCGGTTTTATGTCACCTAAACAAGTTAGAGCTGCATTCGTATCCTGATTTACACACTACTAATGCTTTTATTTTTTTTTTTAATCTACAAAGATTATTATTGTCAAGATTTGCAACGTATATCCACTGCATTTCTCCTCACGATAAAGAGAACTGAAATTCGTGTTAATAGTTAATTCTATTCTAATAAGAAGTTGGCTTAAGGGAGTTTTGATGCGATAAAATCATAATTTTATATTTAAATGAAATATTGTTAGTTATGTAGAAGAAAATTGTCAGTACATTTTACTCTTACGAACCAATTTTAGCTCTCCTAGTTTTCATATAACGGTGTGTCAAAGTCAAAATTTGCATGTTACGCTGGCTGCCATGCAAATAGTGAAAACCAACTGACCTACTTAAACAAAATAATCATCTGTGAACATACATCACGTGAGCTGTGAAATAAAAAAAAAACCCACAGCGTAACATTTTTAATTAAAGAAAAAATCGCAAAAGTACAGAAATAAAGTTGCAAATTCAGCAATTTCTTAAAAATACAAAAACAGTTTACGGAATTTTTTCAGATGTTTTATTACGGTACCCGTAGTATGTTATTTCGCTGTGAATTATTTCACTTACCTAAGTCGATTGGTTTTTACTATTTGCATGACAGCAGGATATGAAAATTTTGACTTTGACGCACCGTTATGAGAAAACTACGCCAGCTAAAATTGTTTCGTAAGAGGAAACAGCACTCAAAAGTATCGTCTACAAAACTAATAATATTTCATAAAAATACAAAATTATGTCTTCATCGTACTTGAACACCCTTATCGTTTCGTCGACATCGAGGTCAATACCGACGGTGGGTGACACACAACTTGGTACAATGACGGGAGCTGGGAGAGGAGTCGGCCATGGCCTCGTTAAAAGAACCATCCCAGCATCCACCTAGAGCGATTTCGCGAATTCATGGAAAACCAAAATCTTGATGGTCGGAGCTGTGGGTCAAACCCGGGTCCTCCCGAATACGAGTCCAACGTGTTACTGTATTCTTATAAGGAAGGGAAAACAAAATTATGTATTTGGAAATTGCTACGCAAATAGATTTTAAGTCCTTAAATTTTGAGAAAACAAAAATATGGACGCACCAAAATCCGAAATTGCACCCTTGTGTTTCGTAACGTTATACTTTTTAATGCAAATGTTTGGCACACTGGCAAGGCTTCCACGTCACCACTGCATAAACCGCCCCCCTCAATAGCTAGGTCCTTATAGAAACATTTTCAAATTAGCCTTGTTAAACTCTAAATCGGGAAGAAATTAAGAAAAAAATTCACATGATTAGTGAAATAAGACATCAAGTTAACAGACAGGTTTGTGTAACCGCGAGTAGTTTGTATTAGATAATTATATTGTGATAGCCTTTTGTAAACGATTTAGACGAAGAAAAATTTGTTCCCAGCAGGAACTGGGAATCGAACACAGTACCTCTCGTACCGTAAGCCGGTGAGCGTCAGACCACACGCTACTGACAAAGACTGACCTTGGCCACCGTTACTTACATACTATGATATATATGTGGGTATATATATATATATTAGATTTAAAATTAAAGAAATTAATGTGTTTAAATTTTATAACATAACTAATTCAAACATTTACTTTATTCTAGCAAAACGCATGCCAGAGGTTGTGATTGTAACTATGGAAGTTCCAACAAACCTGAGACTTCGGTAAACTACAAAGTTTTATTTAGTACTTTTATAAGAGAAATCCTTGTAACGTTACAAACAAGTTATTTAATAAGGAGAATCTTTGTAGTTGTACAAACGTATGTAAAAGTGCAAAGAAATTCGTTGCAAAATTTACGAAAAAAATTTTAGATTGCATGTTTGTTATTTTACATGTTACAGTTGTCTTCGATACATATGATGTTTATTTTCGAACTACAAAACACAGTCCTGGAAGGTAGTCGACAGAAAACCTAAATGACGAAGAAAATATCGTTGTGTTGTCTGCGTCTTTCTTGGATACGCCAATTAATATAAGAAAACTTCAAACATTCTCTAAAATTTTAATCATAAAATAGATGCGATCGCTATCAGGATGTGTATGGACCTGGGTAGCCAAAAAAAAGCGAAAAATAATAAAATTCAGTACGGCGACTGAAACCGAGCCTTAAGTCGATAACGAGCCAAAATGATAGAAAGAACTATGTATTCAAAAAATTAGACTACATAGTATGAACAATTTCCAACATTTCTATGTAACGGTTTTGTGATATCGGCTCACTTTCATGATTTTAAAAATTTAACTCGAAAAAGCGCATAAATAGAAATCCGTGACTTTAAGGGGCCCGCCTCGTTGCCATAAAATCACACTGCACCGTGTTTGAAGAAAACGTTTTACATCGAAACTAATACACGTGTGTTCACGCCGTTTCTCTACGAAAAGAACACACACTTCAGGCGACTGCCCTTATGTACTTTCAAGACAACACACGTATTAGAAATCCCCTTTTAGGGCACGTCAAAATGGGTCAAAACGGGGTTTTCAGGCTGCTATAGCGGAAAATATACTAGCCGAATACATGTAAAACCAATTAAAAGTCCCATAGGAAATTTGTTTTTTCGCGAAGACACATGCCTTAAGCGTAGAGGCGACGCACCGTTGTATGGCCCATACGACGTCGCCCTTAGCACCATACCTTACTCACACAAACACATGTGCCACGAGGCGGGCCCCTTAAACGAATAATTATTAAGGTGGCCTTCTGCCCAGGCCGGCGAGCGACCTGTAGACCTTCGGACGTTATAAGGTGGTTCGAAAACTGCTTATCTCGCACAAGTGATGTCTGTTTAGGGAATAGCATTTAA
The DNA here is from genome assembly GCA_003012365.1 of Medauroidea extradentata. NCBI lineage: Eukaryota > Metazoa > Arthropoda > Insecta > Phasmatodea > Phasmatidae > Medauroidea > Medauroidea extradentata. The sequence continues at coordinate 85,930 of PNEQ01003016.1, read as the reverse complement.
AGTGCGATACCCATTTTAAGTTCAGCATTACTAATTAAAGCATATTTTCTAGCAGTCGATAATGATCAAACTGTGTGATTTACGGTCCTGTTTAGGTATTTTAAAATGCGTAGGGGTTTACGATACACCGTTACATTTAATATGACGTTTTAAGAGTGCGTGGTAGACATATAAACGCTGAAAATTACAATTGATTTCCACGCTTTTTCGAAGTCCTCAGATGTGCTAGAAATAATTTTTTTCACGTTGCTGTAGCTGAGAAAATATCAACCGTAATCTGAAATCGAAATCATACATACCGGAAATGTCTTTTTATCACAAACATTCCCTTACATAAAATAACAGGGCCGTTGCTTGAAGTCCCGTTGAAAAACGGTTTCTGCACTGTACGCTAGTTTAGTCCTTCGCGCCTTGATGCGATGAGAAGTTTGACGGACGTGTTATATTAGACTTATCGCCTATCCAGTTTCCATGTTCCGAACGTAAAATAAATAAATAAATAAATAAACTAGCGTTTACCAACAGTTAAGTGACATCCCTAGATAGGCTACGTTTGTGTGTGTGAGGCAGGACGGTAAGGTTCGCCAATGTATGTACTACATTATCTCCTCTCCGCGCAAGCCACTCAGCTGGCATGCAGTGCTTTACTATCCTTTTTCCTTTGGGACTTAAAGCGGTGACAACATTAAGGGCGCGAGCTGCCGCAATTTTCATCATCATTATTTTATTTTTTTATTTGTACCAGATATTTTTTTTCTTATTTTAGACACAAAACGTGACTAAATTTGGCTCTTATGGAATTTTTTTATCTCTAATAGTTTTCGCGTAATGGCTTGCTAAAGTCATATTTTGCATGTTTCCGTTTTAACGACTACACTAAAACCAACAGATACACAAAACTATAAAAAAAAAAAAAAAATCACGGTGGATAAAGACATTGCAGGCTACAATGACATGCTCGTAAAATTAAAGAATAAAAATTATTTCTATTTAAAAAAATTATTTAATTTTTCAAATTTTTATTTTTAGTTTCAGCAATTTTTTTTTAAAAATACAAATAATTTTTATTCTTTAATTTTATGAGCATGTCATTGTAGCCTGTAATGTCTTTATCCACTGTGATTTTTTTTTGAGTTTAATATATAAGTTGATTTTAGTGTAGTTAAAACGGAAACATGCAAAATATGACTTAGTTACGTTTTGTGTCTAAAATGAGAAAAAAAAATGTCTGGTACAAATAAAAAATAAAATAATGATGATGAAAATTGTGGTAGACCGCGCCCTTAATGTATTTGTGTACAGCGTAGTTCAAAGTCTAACGCTTGTTTCTATAGGTGTGTATTTGGAATACGGTTGTTATTTTTACGGATACGGCATTCTGAAAAACCCATTTTTTTTTGGCCATTTTGAGGGGCCCGAAAGGGAATTTTTGAATAAACATGCAGAATTTTTGAAACTATAGTTACATAGTTTGAAGTGTGTGTTCTTTTCGTAGATATACAGATATAATGCGCGTTAAACAGTTTCGTCAAAAAAAGAATAATCGCAATTCGCTGCAACGCATTTCAAGCGCAGGTAGTCTACCCGCTCGTGAGAGGCTCAAAAGCGACGGAGCAGTAAGGTCGACCTTGAAGCGCGCATCAAATGCCGCATCGCCTCAACGAGCCAAGCGCTGAACTAGCGTGCAAGCTTCCCGCTGAACCGTTTTTACCATGGGTAGAGAAGGTGATTTATCGCGGGAAAAGTTGACTGTTTGCTAGGCTTCAATGTAGTGTATTCATTTCTTACGCTTTTATTCCGTTACTGGCGAGTCCCTATTTTACTGGGCCAATGATAACTCTGGTGCACTACTTCTGGACGTCTGTGATTCGTCTGTAAACAACTAGACACTGCCACATAACCGTCGGCCAACAATACATGACGCAGGACGATACACTGATTTGCTGAATACGCTGGCAGAAAACATTCTCGCGATAAAGCACCTTCTCTAACTATGGGACTTTCAGCGACAACACAATCATTTTATCGTACGCGACTAAAGGGAAAGAGTCGCTCTACAGGTCTATAATATTCAGAATATCGTGAAAATGACTACTCTTACATAAAAATCAGCGTCAAAAGTCCCCATTCGGTCACTTTCACACTCAAAAATACTTGTTATGAACGATAACAGTTAATGGCAAAATTATATAGGCCTACCTGTACAAAGATTCTTAAATGCTTCTCGTAGCCTAACCGCGTGACAACATGTTGAATGGTTTTCGAATGAAATCAGGATTGTTAAAGGTCTGCGCGCCTCTTCACGATTCTAGTAGACGGCGCCCTTAACGCTTCCACACTTCAAGGCCTGAAAAGCGCAAAACGCGTCCACACAGGCAGACACCTTAACTAACAACTCTCTAAAATCTTTTGCTGAACTTTCGTGTTGGGTTAAAATTTACCTCCGAGTACACCTCATGATCAAAATTTTATAAAGGGTGTATGCACTTAATATTAAGAACGGCAGTAAAGTAGAGGAGCCTCTTGGTTTTACGACTTGTAAAGTTGCGTTTATTATGGCAGTTACCTGGCGAGCTTTCTCGAAGCGACGGCGCAGTGGCTCGGCGGACGAGTAGAGCTATCATACTTTATTATTGGCAGGCTGGCATTACTGACCGTCCGGCAACGTTCCCTTGCACAGCAAAGTAAAGAGAGAATTAAGCTATTAAACCTGGCTGGCTCGGTGCTCGGGCACACATAAAATGAACTGCCGGGAAAAAAACTTAATTAATTTAATCAGTGAGTTAGAGCGTCCCTTTGTGGTTGGTTTACACGGCGTGTCTGTCGCATGCAAGATGGATTTATGGGTAGCGGTGTACTAGAAAGTCTGCCAGTGTCCAGTAAATGATGTCTTTCCGCGTGTGTGTATATATGTATGTGTGTATATATACATATATATCATGGGAAGCGAACGCACTAGCCTCGGCCGCTGCGAATATGAAGCAGCAACTATGTAAGGGTGTCTGGTGATGTAATTAGTTTATCTTAGCTTTCCATTTCGATAATATCAATTTTATTTACTGAAATAACTTACTATTACCACTTTCATTAATAACATTATTTTAATCCTCACAAATTAAACACATTACACTCAAAATACATTTTTATAATTTCAAACATTGTGTAATATTTGGCTTTTAATTAAGTTACATTTAATTATTTATTCACATTCTATGTTTAACCTTATTACTGATTTTACATAGTGTGGATCTTCTGCATTACGTTATGTTATCACATTTACTGCATCGGCGTTTGTTAATTTAAAATACCGATTTTTACAAATTAATTGGCCAGTGATCATTTATGTGACCAATTTATATATTTTTTTTTACCTCGTGCAAATTAGAGGTATCTTTCAGAACCTAACACGACTTTCGTGAAAGTGATTTTTTTACCCCACGAAGCTGTTCTCTCAGTGACGTGAAATGTGATTTTAACGGTTACGACACTAATCACCTTTGTTGTGTACAGATTTCGTTCCACATGGACCATTACTTTTTCCACAAAGCTTAACTCAAGGTAGAGTTCAGTCAAATTTTCTTAAAAATTTCATAACTGTTAGACGGTTGCGAATCGGATTATACAGGTCTGGTTTATTTGGTAGGTTTAGGGCCTCTCTATCACCCGCCTCTTTATTAACATCTACTCCCGGAACATCCTGTGTGTATATATATTTATTTGTATATATTTGTATATATACGTATACACACACATATATATTTGTGTGTGTGTGTATATATATATATATATATATATATATATATATATATATATATATATATATATATATGGTCGGAAACTTTTTCCTGCGGCACAAAACCAAATAAAGAAAGTACATGAACAAGATGAGAAAACATGTTTATTAATACTACTACAGAAAAAATGTTGGGAAGTCTTTGGCTGGTGATGACGATTGATGTCTCTTTACGTTCTTTTTTCTTAGTTTTTTGCTGGGTTAGTTAAAAATAATAAACATGTTTTCTCCTGTTGTTCGTGTCACTTATTTCTTGCGTTTTGTGTCGCAGGAAAGCATTACAGTGTGATTTCCCATCAACTAGGTGTACTCTATTTCTCCTGAAAGTTTGTAACCGCTGTACTGATATACTTCTGGGGCAAGTAGAGGGGATTGAGTAGACAATATTGTGAATAGAAAGACATGGCCTGAAATGTACTGTTCCCGTGCTACAGCCATTACAATGTGTCGGATGTGCCGGTGTTGTTTTGAAACAGGATATGCAGTAAGACGTCAGAAGAGCACCTGTCAAATTAGGCGCGGCGTAAGGTACTGAATTAAGTGATGTTTCAATAATTACATAATAAAGTAAAATTTATTTAGTAACACTACCAACATAACAAAAAAAATCTTTAATTATCACACTATACTTGTGTCAACAGTAGGAAAAATACATTTCTGTCTGTCTTCTGCACTGGATGTGTCCTATACGAAACTCCTCACTACAACAGAGGTTCTATGTGACTATCATAGTTGTACCGACGAATCATGTTCCACAGGAAATGGTCGTAGCACGGAAATGGTACGTTTCCGGACATGGCTTCCTATTAAAAATATTGTCTACTCAGTCCCCTCTACTAGCCCTAGAAGATTGTAATATGAATTTCCGAACACCCTGTGTGTGTGTGTGTGTGTGTGTCCAGAAACAAACGAATAATAAACACACAATGCGAATCCTGGGCTAAATTAGAGACGAAAATGTCAGTGGCAAAATGTTGCATGATGCCTTCATAGATCTCCGCCATTTATAATCCTCTAATGAGCAGGTAGGCGGTGCACTTAAGGAGCGTGGTACATAATTCAACGCTAAAACATGGATCTACAACTGTAGGTTTCTTGAAGCCAATATGTGAAAATTAATCAATATCAATCCTAGACAATAATTTTAAGGGCTTGGGCCCGAGTTTCTCGGCTTTCGAGAGATTTATTTTTTTAAATCCATCCGAGAGTCAGTATCGTAAAATTGCTTCGTAACTTTTTTGTAAATTGGTTTTACTATGCAATGTAATTTTTCGAGACAAACTGTATGGTGAGTATTGCTAATTTATTAATTAAAAGGAAATTTCGTTAATTTACTAATTAGCAACAATTTTGCAGTCCTCTTGACTCGACAAAATTAGAGTATGCAGTTTAAATAAGTCATAACAACGTTACGACGCGATTTTACTATATCGGCTCCCATTTATGTTTTAAAAAATAATTGTCGTTAAATGCGAAGAAACTCGGGCCCATACCCTTAACCAAAGTGTTAAACAAAATTGTTTCCAGTGTTACGAACTTCTGAGGCACAATCTCTGACGCCAAAACCTCGTGAATTTAACTGCGGCGCAAGAGATCACGCGTAGCGAATTAGTAATATTGGATAAATATTTACTCGTAATTTTGTCAAATACCATTATCTACGATTGTCATTGAGTATTTTATCCTTATTGGCTTCGAAAAAAGCGTAGAAATCAATTGCAGTTTTCAGCGTTTATGTATCTACCGCGTACTCTTAAGACGTGTACCGGAGGAGTGTACAGTTCTGAGAATCTGTCTGGCATCAACACACTGGTTGATCGTGGCCTAAGCAGCAGTTTGTCCCGTCATGTTGTTGTGCCTCCTTCACTCTGACATACGAGCTTTGTGCGGGAGCGAGCCGCGAGTTAATGAGTACCTATAGTCACTCTCTCTCGCCGGGCGGGCGGACCGCATTTAACGAGACGACTTCGACCGCGCCTTTACGTCCATTGTCCACCCATCTCGCTGTACATCAGCGCCTAGATAGAGGCTCGTGCTGTGGAGAACGCAGATGGCTACTCCTTTACCTGTTCCACGGGGTCGTTTAGTGTAGGCTAGCTTTAAATAAAAAAACTTCTGTGCACTGAACAGGACAATTTTGTTGGGGGTAAGAAATTGTACAAATAATTAAGGCCACTAACGCTAATTTCTACTTATTTTGCTTTAAATAGATTTTTTTTTTTTTTAAATTCAGAAGAAAGCAAGCATCGTTTAATGGCTTAAAATTTTGTTGAAAACAGGCTTTGTAATGTAGTCTTAATTTTCTTAACAATTTGTTTGATTTCGGGCAAAATAATGAACGAAAATTTTTGTACGTCAATAATTAACTGACACCAAGGTTTGCGGACATAGGAAAACCGGTTTTCAGCAAAAACTGGAACACGGTTTTGTAATATCTGCTTTCTTTTAGGCTTAAATAGTTTTATTTTGGAAATGTTACTTGGGAGTACATTTCCCTCTTGCAAAAAAAAAAAAAAAAGAAGAAGAAGAAGAAGAAGCTTAACCAGTTTTCCCATAATGGCACTTCAAAGTAAAAATTTGCACTAGTTCTTAAGCCTATAAGTCGCAAAACCAATGAATATAAATTAATAAATAAATTCACTCAGAACTACAAACCACTACTCGACATGTTTTAAAATCCATTACACAATGTTTTTGTATTTAAAAAATTTATTAAGGAGGCAAAAAATTCAAAATTTCAGTTACATGAATTTATAGTTGTATAAGTCTTAGCTTGTGTGTAAAATAAGACGCGACATTTTTAGGTCCCTACGCTGTTGGTCTCACCAAGGGATAGGATTTAGTGTACGCGATACTTCTGTTACTCAGTATTTGAGGGCTGTATACTCTCACTGCTGCCAACTCTGTTGTTTCATTCATTGAACCAGTTATTTCTTTACGTTTACTGGTTTCAGTCCATGACATTTACATCTGCAGTACTGCTTCATGGTCAGTGATTGGTAGACATGCACAACTCGCGTAATTGTTCGGGGATATGGTAGAATCCATTCACCTGTACAGCCACAGAATATTTAGGAATACGGAAGTGAAATGGCCAGTATAACTGCGAACTCAGTCACACACGCCAGCAAGAATGGCTTCTCTGGCCAACATCATGTAGAAAACACCTACCGCCAATCAGCGTAAGACAGCCGCCCTGCTAGCCGGCAGCCAGGCCAATAGGAAACCTGTAGTAACATGCAGGAGCCAAACATACACGGGGCTGGAATCAACAGCCTCGGGCTGACAATAAGCTGCTAAGAGATGATGGTTTACCGCGGGAAAACTTGGCTGTTTGCTAAGTTTCAACACACGTTCATCTTACGAAAAGATTACTGGCTTTCGCTTGTACGTAGAGCTGTTGCCCTATTTGACTAAACCAATAAGAATCACGTTACTGTAATATGTGATGCCTATTATTGGTCTACAGACAGCTACGTTGTGTCAGACGTAAATCACCCAATCGGACGTGTCACAACAAACTACAGTGTTTTCAAGGGTATGTTGGCACAAATAATTTTCGCGATACACCATCAAGGGACTAGAAAATTTCGCGAATTCAATGACCTGCAGGCTAGAATCCATTGTCCGTATATTCGTTCATTGTCATAGGTGAGACGTGAGTATACATGCTACAGTGGATTCTAGCCAACAGGACAATGAATTCACGAAATTTTCCAGGTCCTAACCATCAGCTATAACCAACAGAGACCGGGGAAATTTGCAGGTTTACTGCCCTGTAGGATAGTCTGCAAGAATAGCTGTGTACTAAAGTGATAGCAGCTTCTCATTGGCTCTTAGCTGGCACAGTGATATCTACGGCCCGGTAGTTTGTCGCGAAAAGATTTTTTCCCCACTTTGTTCCAGTGTCTTACGTGTACACCTGCAGCTCAACTTCAAGATTATTGGCAGAGTGTTTTTGTGCAGAGTTGTTATTCATTTGACTGTGCCAATCAGTACATGGATAACTAACAATACGGCTGTGATTTGCGGGTTTGACCTCCAGACGTTGTATGTTAAGGCATCCAATCACTGACCACAAAACAGATATGCAGGTGCGCACGTAAGACACTGAAACAAAGTGCTGCAGAAATCTTTTCGCGAAAACTACCGGGCTCCAGTGATATCACATTATTATTCGCTTAACGCCCTTCAGGGGATTTCGAATAGTTAAGTCAAGGCCCAGTTGCGAAGGAGACACGAACTTACAATTATTTGAATTCCAGCATGTGCCCAAAAGAAAATACAACATTTTCAGGTCCTTTACCACAGTATCTACAACAGTGGCTAGATTACTCGTCTTCCATCAGGACGATCCGGGATCGATTCTCGTCTAGGCCGGTCTCCGGATTTTATCATGCAGGAATCGTGCCGGACTATGCCGCTGGCCGGCAGGTTTCCTTGGGGATGTCCCGTTTCCCCTGCCCCTTCATTCCGGCGCTGCTCCATACTCACATCATGTTATCCCTCACCAAGGAATGTTTGACAGTTTTTATGTGTTTTCAGTTTTTGACCTGTAACATTTATTCATATTGTATTGTAAAATTTTTCTGTTCGGCAAAGCATGGGATATAGTCTTGGTGAACTGCTTGACATAAATAATAATTCAATCTTTCATTAATTTGCTATGTAGGATCATTGCAAGATATTATAAGTTAACTTTCAAGAATTCTCTTGCAATGTTTCTGCATGACAAATTAATGAAACATTCCATTATTATTTATGTCAAGCAGGTTACTGTCCACAGCAATTTTCAACGTTATATTTTTATTTGTGTACTTGTAAAATATATTTATTCTTATTTTAAACGTAAATTGTGACTAAATTTTGCTTTTCTGAATATTTTTATATCTCATAATTTTTGCGAAATAACTCGTAAATGTAAAAATTTGCAATTCAGGGTTATATGTACGCCACTTAAACTAACTTACATACCAGACTGAAAAAAATTACAGAGAATAACCGTGTTGTTGGTTACAAGGTCTCCTACTCGAAAAGAAAAATGCTAAAATTAGAAATTAAAATTTAAAAAATCAGAATTTTTGTAAATACAAAAAAAAAAAGGTAACTTTGTACCCTACAACACCGTTATTGAATATAAATGTTTTTAAGTTTGGTATTTCAGTGGGTTTTAGTAGCGTACATAAAACCGTAAAATGACAATTTTGACGTTTACGAGTCATTACGCGAAAACCGCGAGAGATAAAAAAATTTAGGAGAGCAAAATTTAATCACAATATATGTATGAAAAAGTATTTGGTTCATACATAAAAATAAAAATATGGCGATGAAAATTGCTATAAACTGTGCCCATAAATGTTGAACAAAATACCTTCCCTCAACTACACAGTATAGGCTATACTATACTCTGAGACACTGTAAAATCGCGAAAATGTTTTAAGATAGTCTCCAATAAACTGTATTATATTAACCGTTACACGTGTGAACAGTTTTGGGACAAATCACACTCGCTGTATGTCCAAGCTGTGCAGTTCTAACTGAGTTTGTAGAAGAGAGAAACAATACTTCAAATAAACCATAGCCAATGTCGATACGAAACATTCAGTGTTATGTACAGCATGTTGGAGCCTAGCAAATAGTCAACTATTCCCGCGATTTTCCAGCGTCTCTAACTATACTGTATACATATTCGATGGTAGCATGGCCTTTCTCTAGGCTCTGGGCGAGGGGTGTGTTGATTGAGGAGGGGGAGGCGAGATCGTGGAGGGGGAGGGGCGATGAAGGGGTCAAGGAGGGGTCTCCGGCCCACGCCGACCAATTGTGAACAGGCCGTCGACACGGGGCCGCGCCGCGTGTAATTGCTTTATTAAATATCAGCGCGCGCTATAATTGGCGTCTGTCGAACCGACCCGTGGGTGGCCGGCCAACGCAGGCACTCGTAACTGGGATAACGTAAACGAATCCTTAACCCAAGATTGCCGAAGTTTCCCACCTCCGTCGGACAACTTATTACCAAAAAATAAACGTTAGCATGAAATAAAAAATGAAATAATTCATCTGTATTACCGCATGTAGTTTTATTTAGTAAACAGAAAAGTATGACCTTAATCTACATCCTGTAGTGAGAATGCATGGTATATAAATAAACGTTGAAAACGTCAGTCGAAATTGACAGGGGTTTGGAAGTCTACACAAATATATAATTCAACCCAGAATAATGTTATTTTTCAACTTTAAGGTTTACAGATGTGGAAAAGCCATAATTTTATATTTAAATGAAACATTTTCAGTTTTGTAAGCGTTTTTTGGAAGTAAAATTTTCTTTTACATAAAAATTTATGTCGGCCAGTTTTCTCACAGTAAGGTTTGAGAGTAAACATTTGTATGCTTTTATTTCATACACCCCTTGAAAACCAATTACCATTATCAAACGAAATAATTGAGAGTGAAACTAAATGTCACGGGTTACAGTTTACAGCATATAAAAACCCATAGTCAATACGTTTTATGTTTTTAAAATAAAATTGTTGAAAGTAGAAAAAATTCAAAAATATTAGTTTTTTTTTGTACCCGTTCTTCCCCTCTACTACGTTTTGCACCCCCCTCTTCCCCCCAAAACTGCCTTACCTTGGCGTTAGCACGCCTAACAATTCACCACAGTTTTTTTCACCACTAAATTTTTTTTGATACCCTGTTGTGCTCCTCCATTCCGTTTTGCCCTTTGTCCCCTCCCTCCCCGTAATTTATTTTGGCAAAATCTTTTGCGGACGCACACACAATAATACAACACATTGTTTTCATCGCAATAGAATGGATGGCAATTTAAGTAGAGTTTCTTTTATTGAGTAGCTTACGAAACGCGGAGGTCTACGTATACAGCAAAGTAAATACTGTTTTACAGTTTCGAAACAAACAGTAAGGGCTGGTGACAATAAAATCAATGAACGCATAGTATTACAATAAAAAAAAAATACGTTGTAACCAAATCGCAAATCAATAGTAACTTACGGCAACGGGTCCCGATTTGTTCTATTTTAGTAAGTTATATATATTTTTTAAATCCTGAAAGGAAGCAAGAAGATATCGTAAGACCGTTACCCAGAAATGTTGTAAATGGTTTGTACTGTGTAACGTATTTTATTTCAAAACATTCGTGTTCATAATTTTGGCTAGTTATTGACTTTAAGAAAATATATTTAAGTCGATGATTAGTCAAAATTGTGGAAACATATGTTTTGAAAAAAGGTTAGGCTACATAGTACAAACATTTCGAACAATTCTATGTAACGGTTTTGGGATATCTGCCTCCCTTTCAGGATTTAAAATATTAAACTAACAAAAACTGCACAAATAGGAGTCCGCGCCCTTAAGGCCTCGCTCTTTAGTTTTGCAGAGGTTTCTAAAATATTTTTTTAAACACAAATTAATGCATTATACCAAAAATTCATTCTAGCAGTTTTAACACTTATTTATATATCATCGTTTGTATCTGAATTTTTCTGTTGCAATACACCACATGGATTGTTAGATTTTCGCCCCTGAAATATCACATATTTTGTTGTCAAAATAAGCCAAAATGAACCAAAATAATTTCTTGCTAGCAAACAGTACATTATTTTAAAAAACTGTCTGGTAAAATTGTGTACCGTCTCAATTGTTTTTTCAAAACATTTGGTTATAAAATACTCACGTTATTAGCGATTGTTTGAAATAAATGAAAGGTCATGGCTAGAGACACTGGAAAATCGCGGGAATAGTTGACTGTTTGCTAGGCTCCAACATACTGTATATAACACTGAATGTTTCGTATCGACATTGGTTATGGTTTATTTGAAGCATTGTTTCTCTCTTCAACAAACCCAGTTAAAAATGCACAGCTTGGACACACAGCGTGTGTGATTTGTCCCAAAACTGTTCACACGTGTCACGGTTAATATAATACAGTTTATTGGAGACTATTTTAAACATTTTCGCGATTTCCCAGTGTCTCTAGTCATGGCCTAAGGTTAAACTTTACCCCTGATGTACGAATTCTCAGTGTTTAGTCGTAATATTTGTTTTAGAGTAAAAAAAATATATTTTCGATGGAACCAATTTTATGTTTGTTCTTTTAACATTTTTGCGCTAAATATGCATTTTTTGTTAAATGCAATTCGTTAACATTGACACAAAAAATTAAGGTATTATTTTATCTCTGACTGCTTACAATTTGAAGTAAATTCATAAATCAAATTTGGTTCAAAATGTTAAAGAACATAGGCATTAAATGTGTTCTATCAAAACACGTTTGTTATTTTTACTCTAACACAAGTATTACTATATAAAAATCAAGAATTTGTACATCAGGGGTATAGTGGAACCTTAAGGGTGTTCACGTGGCAGGAAATAAGATGCGGGATTGCAGATAATATAGGACCAGGTACGTGTCGAACCTACATTTATGCCTCCACTGACGGGTTTGTTCTTCTCGGTGCGACACACATTGTTCTAGGATGTTGTAGGGGCGTTTTATTTAATTCTCTAAACATATTGACAAATAAATATTTTCATGGCCAAAAACACACGAAAACAAACACCCTTCCCCTCAACACTTTTATTCCTGTTGCAACATTCTACTCTTCTCAGTACAGAGAATGGTATTTATCAGAAAGTGAAATCGTGGAAATGTAACTTAACATTTAAAAACCCTATTCTTGCCCACACGAAGGCTCTGAGGTAGGCGGCGCCCTTAATTCCAAACGGCTGTCATTTTTAAGACTTTGATTTGACAGTTTAGTCAAACACATTTGATACCGGTAAAGTATTTAAAATTTTTACTAAGCTTTACAGATTTCTTGACTTGATAACATTGTGTACTAAAAAAAATCTAATTTATCAGAAAACATGCAATATATGCATATTAATATTATACCTTTATAGAAAAACGAATTTAACTCAAACAAGTTAAGTTATCTTTATGATGACTAGAGAAATTCTGCCTCGTGTTATACCATCCTGTTTACGGATTGTGTGAATTTTGCTTTGTTTACTGTTTTCGCAAGTAGAATATCCGTATGCTTCATGCAAGAAAAATCAACTTTACTTACCCATCCATTGACGAATATTTCCGAACTGACCTTGTAAGTGAAGGTGCGACACGTATTTTACATAAATATGTCTTTTCAACACTGAATAATGCTGCAGTTTTACCAGCCACCAATTTTGTGTAATCACGTTTTCTTAAATGTATTAATAATTGGAGCAACTCTCTGTAGTTCGCCCGTAATAGATTATAGTAAATTACAAGCAGTTACAAGCAGGAATATATTTTCAATGACTAATTCTGAAACTGGTCTGTTAAACAGCGAACCTGTCTCTACATTATTTAAACATTATACAAAAAAGGGGAAGAAATGATTGTAACAACATCGCAACGCGTTTCACGTCAGCTTTTGAAACAATCATAGCACTGTAAACGTGCCGCTGCATCATTGCGCTGAGAGTTAATAGCAATTTTTTTTTTCGTATTTGGTGATATTGCGTAATAGTGGTAATTAAAAATTGACAGAAGTGTCGGCACTGTCGGACTAAGCCCCACAGAGAACTGGGTGAAAATGGGGGGGGGGTGTCTGCCCCATGATTGGGTCGCCATTCGCGTCTCGCGGCATACAAGGTTATTAATCTGCAATTTATAGCGTTCCACTAGACGATTTTTTAAATATTTTTTATTACTCCATGAAGCGTGCTTTAAATTATCCAGCGATCAAATGAGGTTTTAATATAACCGTAAAGTTTCGCCACGCCGATATTTCATGCGAATCAGGGCGTAAACATGATGCTGTCGGAGCCTAATTTCCCCGCCACCAGAGAGAATCGAGAGCGAGAGAGAAAAGAGAGATATAGTCTGGCCACTATAACCTGAGTACTCAGCAGAACTTATAAAAATATGTTTTATTGGGCCAACAGATGTTAACTTTTGAGGGAGTTGAAGTGTTTACACTGGTTTTCAGTTACGTGGAAGTTTTCATATTAAAAATAGTGTAGATGGCTGCAAAACGGCAGAAAAAAAACTTTATAGAGTGCTCTCTTTATCTTGAACGGCCTATATGCATGCGGGCAGAGATAAATATCTGAAAGTTGCCCACACACCCTGTGAATATTAACACACGGGAGCGACGGCGCTTCAAGTGGAAAAGAAACTAGCAATAAAAAAAGGTAGTAATAATATAAATAATAAAAGACGGTGGCAAGCGAGGCCATAGTCTTACACGCGCGAGAACCTAATTTAGGATAACATCCTGTAATTGCTTTGATCCTCGCGTTATGCCTGGAAGTTACACAAGTGCGCTGTACCGTTCTGGAATAAAGATTACAAGATAATTTAGCCTAATGCTGTGAAATTCGAACGGAACATCAGGTAGCTTGTTTGGTATTTTACGTTGGATGCAGTGGTCCGAATGGTATAAAATTAGACTCTCAAACTATGTCAATCCGAAATACTTCGTATTATCTTGTCGTGCACTGAATACTCAAGCGTGTTGAAATATTTATTTATTTTTCTGAAAGTAAATGGGTTTGAAGCACGTTGTTCGGACATCGGCGATGAGAAAGAAACTTAGAAAATCAACGGTGAGTTTTTGGAATGCGAACCTGCGGGACGAGAATCTTGATTTCGAATCCAAAAATGCTAAAACTGAAAAGAAAAAAAAAAAAATTAAAAAATACGAATAATTTTTATTCTTTAATTTTATGAGCATGTCATTGTAGCCTGTAATGTCTTTATCCATTGTGATTTTTTTGAGTGTGGTATATCAGTTGGTTTTAGTGTAGTCCTTCAAATCGAAAACATGCAAAATATTATTTTAACAAGCCATTACGCGAAAACTAAGCGTGATAAAAATTTTCATAAAAGCCAAACTTAGTTACATTTTGTGTCTAAAATAAGAAAAAAAAATATCTGGTACAAATAAAAAAAATTAAATAACGATGGTGAAAATTGCGGTAGACCACGCCCTTAACGTACAAATTTGAGAGTAAATTTATGTTTGATAAATTCTGTGACATCCTACTACATCCTCCGAATAAACTCAAACTCGTGGTCAACAGAAGAACAGAAAATACCTACTCCTTATTTATATTTTGTTAGGACACTATTTTAAACATCACTGAATTATGGCGACTCCTCGTTAGAGTAGAATTATGTATGTTAGTTTATTAAAAAAAAATTGAAATTGGTTACTGTAACTAATTAATTTGTTAGGAACGTGTAAATATTTTATAGAGGCTACAAATCTACTACATTAAAAAAAAGTGATTTTAGATTTTGCCTATTCGAATGTTTTTAAGTATGTCGTTATAGGTTATATAGGCGGTTCAGTTTTGAAACCCTCGTTACTTCTTTTCTTTCGGTAGTTTATATTTTCTTGTTACATTTTAATGTAACCCAATAACGATTTAAGTATATAGATTTTACGGTTCTCAAAATTTAACGTCTCTCTGAAGTCACGATGGAAATTAGGTTTCTAGTTATTAATCCAGACAAAATGGGACTTCAAAGTGTTAATTTTATCGTACACCGCCTATAACTATATTTTCATTACAACTAATTAAAAAATTAGCTATCGACAGCAAAGGGCGTTCACGAGGTAAAAAATGCAACATTTTATGTTTGTATGACAAGTGTTCATTGTATTGACGTCACATGTGACTACATTTTTCACTTGTGAAAGTTTTTTGGTTCTCATAGTCTTCCAATAGCAGCATGTCCGAGACAAAATTTGCAAGTTACGGGAACATAGAAGTAACAAGAACTCGCTGGAATGAGGTAATTTACACTTAGATAAAAAGTTATGGACCATCTGCTAAAATATTTAAAAAAACACACTAATTCCTTTGCATTTTAAAAATAATCTGAAAATAATGCCAATTCAGAGAATTTATGCATTGCAAAAATGTTTAATGAAAGCTATACAAATATCTTCGCATATTTGTTTTCCTTGATCGTATCGTCACAATTAGAACATTTTATGTTTTCAAACTATTGTAAGGTTAAAAATTAAAATAATTAGTAACCATATAGCCCCGTCTTTGCTGTATACCGTACACAAGCAATTGTTTCAAATGCAAATTGAACTTAACTACGTTTCGTGGTGGGAAAAAAAAAATTCCTTGATAATATGTTCTGGCACTAAAATTATCTTGGAACTAGCTTCCAAAGAAATCGTTTGTAAAATTTAATGTACAGACATATTGTGGTTCGTTTCAGTGGTAAAATTGTTTTACCGACTGAGACAGCGTAGCTTTACTTCCGAGCGCTGGTAGTTGACCACGGCCCTGCTAGATGTCACACGCGTATCGACTTGTGTCGAGGTTGTGTCCCAATCGGTATCGTTTATGTGAAAAATGTTTTGCCCGAGATAGAATGCTACATATTATGAATTCAATAGTATTTTTTTTGTGTTTATTTTTTATACTGCAAATAAATCTTTGCTTAGTTTAAAATACTCAGCAGTCGGCAGCGTTACAGCATAAGAATACTACATTACTAACATTACAGACAGCGGCGTCATTTCAGGTTTTTCTGGGCCGAGAAGGGGGGGGGGGCAATAATTCAGTTCTATGTGCTTAAGAATGCGTGGCAGATAAACAAACGCTGAAAACATCAACTGATTTCTACGGTTTATTCGAAGTCAATATGAATAAAATACTCGATGACAATCCTAGATGATAGTATTTGCCAACTTTATGAGTAAATATTTATCCAGAACTACTAATTGCCCCCCTGCCCCCCACCCCAAATGACGCCTCTGATTACAGATACAACACAGAGGTAAAATTAACAGAAGGAATTGCTTGATATACAAAATAGTACGGCCAATTTATATCTGTCGGATATAGCTTCAGGAAAATACGCGTTAATATTTAATTAATACATTAAATGTTGCGTGTTGAAGATCTTATTCGTTTAAAAAGAACGTGACTGTATTTCGGAATACTTAAAAAATTATTTGCCGTTTGATTAAGCAACACGTAACATAGTTTTATAAAATAATGGATATACATAAAACTCTCTCCTAAACGTTTTGAATCACCTACTAAAATATATGTTAATCATTTCAAAAATACTCTGTGTCTGTTTAGGTTTGTACGTTACATAACAGCGTTGCGAGCGACAAAAGTTTTAAAGTAAGGCTTGTTGGTATTTTTATGTTGTATTCTAGCTTAAAATAATTTTTTGTGTGTTGTCTTTTCCTGCAAGACGAAATGTGTCAATTTTGTGTGGTGATGGATCACAAAATATCATGTCGAAAATGTAGTTACAATTTGTACCTAAAGTTGAAATTGTACGCTTAAAATAGATTTTCAAATTACAAATTAATTAATTCTCAAAAACTACTGCATATTAAACAACGATACTATGAGCACTGTATCAACAACCTGTTCTTCATTCACAGAAATTTAGTTTGTTAATATCACCGGCCCATCGTTGTTCAAATTGGGTACAATGTCTTGTTTTGGCTTGTAACTCTGGGACACGTCATTGTTGTTCATGTTGTACTACAGAACACTGACCATGTGCAAAAGTGTAACAAAAAAGGTAGTCTTGACGAAAGAGGCTAGAGTGAACCATTGTCGAGAATACAGAACGTCAAAGTTTTGCCATTTAAAATACTATCGCCTGAAACATGCACAGCCCTTGCGACTGTCTTGCAAGGCGGGTAACCAAACAAATAGGCGTGTCGCAATGATGCGATTTCGACACCTTTTTAAATCGAAGAATTGTAACTCAGATGGTGTAAAAGTAGGTTACACAGCACGGTAAAGTGGTTGCATTCTGTGATGAGGAAAATTGTAGTACTAAAATAACACACGAATCTATGGCAATGTGCACTACGTTTTACAAAATCCCTGTTCCAGGTGATCATTCATACAGTTGAATCTTTATCGCTATGGACACGAAACTACACAAATCAGACGTCCCATTACTTGCGTAAGTAATGTTATAAGTGATGTTTCAGAATGTGTTTATTGTTATGGAAACAACGAATAATCATCAGTAGCAACAATTTCAGGAACTAAATCATCAATGACTCTGCCTATTAACAGGCAGTCTCCCTCCTACGAATTTATTTATTGGTTTTCCGTGCCTTTTCATTTTCTTTCACGACAGAAAATTCCAAAGGACAACCATTGAAACATAGCTATTCGTTTTACCTTTCAGTAGACGTATAAGAAGCGAACTAGTTACTCATAATTATGTCGTTTTTATAAAAGTAAACAAAAATTATTAATTTTTGTAAGACATAATTATGAATTACTAGGTCACTTCTTATACGCCTACTGAAAGGTAAGATCAATAGTTATGTTTCTATTGTGCTACTTTGGGATATTTTGGTCCTGAAGTAGAAATATGCTAGGAAAACCAATATATCAACACGTAGGAGGGAAACTGATTGTAAAGGTTGCTATTTATAGGAGTTTTAGCGGAGAATCAGTGTTGAAATATTTCATTCTCAGCAGGCGTATTTTGTACAGATAACATTCCTCAAACAAATTTATTCCAAGATGGAACCTTCTGGAACTATTTTTAACAAAAAAAAGGGGGAGGGGGGTTATGCAGTGAGGATTACGACATGTTGTGAATTTATAACTCTCCGATCCTCATACCTTCAGAATAGTTGTGTTGATCATACAGGGTTTTTATCTTTTTGTTTATTGTATAATACATACATTTTTAGTGTTTATTTTATGTGGCATGGTAAAATTAGTTTGTAATGGCGTACGTACGTTAAAATGGTTCAGCCTAATTCCTCATACGACGTCGTTGCAAGAATCGTCCAAAGAACGTACTGTTGGCTTACTTCTAAAACCTCGTAAGTCCATTTCAGCAAATTTTACAGGAGAGAAAAAAATCTTTAGTTTTCATGCTACACCATAGATACAAGATTTCTTAAATTTGAGCGTAGAATAATTCTGTTGCACTGTAGATCTAGCAGATTTTAACGTCCGAAGCACCATGGAAATTAGCATCAAATTCCCCTGGAAAACACAATTTGGAAAATCTGGACTTATGAGGTTTTCGAAGAAAGCCAATGATACGTAGTTTAAAGTGACTTAATTATAAAACCACATTTTCAGACTAGGAAAGTCAACTAATTGGGTTGTTCTGTACCAACTAAAGTGTGATACGAACCGCCTGTATTTAGTGTGTAAACAACGAAGATGGCAACACTGTCGGTGGAGAGTATCTGTACCCACGTTTCCCTGCGGCGGGCTGAAGCAAAGCAGGGTCGCCTACGCACGCATTCCAGCCCCAGGCCGGCAGACCTAATTATCCTGTCCCCCCTCCCTTAACACTGTCCGTCCACCACAGCAACTTCCCACAGCATCCCGAGTCCCGTCTGGACCAGTATATCTCTGTCTCTCTCTCAGACGCCGAAGGCAAGGACATGTGTGACCGCTCCACTCACTTCCGCGTGCTTCGACGTTCGCTCTTTCGCACTCCTCTCCTTCAGAAATTTATTAATTCACATCTGATACACAAAATGCCCAGAAACAACTGCACACCAAGCACCCCACGAGAAATCTCGGGTTAAATTGAAGACGAAGACGTAAGTGGTAAAATGTTGTACGGTGACGTTTTACGTGCTATGTGTGGCAGCAATGCACGGAGAAAGTCCCAAGTTGCGCTCGATGTCCAGGTATGTATGTTAAATCAAATAAACGTAGAATCATGTTTGGACTACTCTGTATTGTACATAACATGCATACCGATTTACTCACGATTGCTCGTGGCTTTCTTTGTTTACGGTGTCTCTTAGCTCAAGGCCATCCCGGCGCCCGGCCCCCATGGGCGAGGAGAGAGATCACGCTCTGCCTCCTCTTGGTTTGAGTCGGGGCCTATCTAACCCCTAACATACTGTCCAGGTCTGCTACCGGGCACTTTTGCAGCCTACTCATCGACCTATCTCAGAGGAAGGGTCCTCTCTAGATCTGCCCAGCATCCGGGCACTAAATGACCAACCCAGACCAGACATGAGAGATAGCCACCTCAGGGGTCTATCTGGTCGCCCATAACATGCATGACAGAATAGTAGCAGTAAGGTAAGTAAGGTATTTGTAAAGCGCATGAGTGGACTAACTAAAAATCGCAAAATGACAGGAAAATAGTTGAAAATTCAGCAATTAAAAAAAAAAAAAAAACACTTTGCGGTAATTTTTATAAATTTTATTACGTAGTCCATAGTATGTTATTTCACTGTGAATTACTTCACGTACGTTAGTCAATTGGTTTTCTCTATTTTCATGGCAACACAACGTGCAAATTTTGACTTGGACGCACCGTTATGAGAAAACTACGCCAGCTAAAATTGTTTCGTAAGAGGAATCTGTACTCACAAGTATCCACTACAAAACTAACACTATTTCATATTAATATAAAATTGAGACTTTATCGCACTTGAACACCCTTAAGTAGGCGTGAGCAAGTCTTCCATAAGGACCGGGCGTGGGCAACTAGTAGGGCCGCCCGGTGTATAGTCTCTCCTGTCGGCGGCAGCGCGGGGCGGTGATCGTATCTCGCCCCGGGTGACGTTGCAAGTAGTCTACCCTCGTCTTACCTCCCTCTAGGGGCATTCCGGCAGTCGATCGGCCACCGGAGTTCGACCACGCCCCGCCTCTCGCTCTGTTTTCCCGGAGTAGTCGCGTGCCGCTCCTCGTGTCCACCACCTGCTGTAGTCACGCTCACGTAACAGTTAGTGGACCTGGCACATGAGCCACGTGGCACGGAAAGTATTTCTCCTTGTATAACTATTAAACATGTTTCCATAGAGTTTATCTGCGAAAAGAAGACACACTTCAAACTGTGTCCCTACGGTTTTAAAAATGCTGTCAGCTGATTAAGAACATTATTTCCAAGCTCCTCAAATGTGATAAATATGACTTTTCCACGTTGCTATTGCTGAGAAAATATTAACCGTAGTCGTAAAACAAAATCAGAGAAACCTGCACTTGACTTTACCTCAAACTTTCCAAAAATAAAATAACCGGGTCATCGCTTGAAGTCCCGTTAAAAAATTTTTTCTACGAAAACACTGTACGCTACTTTAGTCCTTCGCGCCTAGAGGTGATGAGGTGTTTGACGGGCGTGTTACATTCGACTTATCGCCTTTCCCGTTTCCTTACCTAAAAAAAAAACAATGCTAGCGTCTACTAACTCTTAAGGTAGATAAATAAACGCTGAAAACATCAATTGATTTCTACGATTTTTTCGAAGCCAATATGAATAAAATACTCAACAACAATCCTAGATAATGGTATTTGCCAACTTTACGAGTAAATATTTATCCAGTATTACTAATTCGTTACGCGTGATCTCTTGCGCCGCAGTTAAATGCACGAGGTTCCGGCGCCAAAGATTGTGCCTCAGAAGTTCGTAACACTGGAAACAATTTTGTACAAAATGTTGGCTAAACCTATTTTCTACGATTGCTTTTGTTTAAATTTTGCAAATTGGCTTCAAGAAACCTACAGTCATAGATTAATGCTTTTAGCGTTGAATTATGTACCACGCCCTCTTAAGTACCCTTATGGAAAATACAGGATGCCCAGAGACTTCCGCGTGATAAGCACGCTACACGGTGCAAATTCCTTCATGCGTCCCACGTGAACGTATTATTTTATGTATGTTACGTCAAGTAAACTTGGATCATGTTAGGAATGCTCGTGGTTTGAACCTGCGCTCATAATGTGATGGTCAGAACAGTGGTATAGGCGGTTTGGAATAAAGTGAGCATTCAGAGAAGCCCAGCTAAAGTTCTATGTTCTGCCAATTCATATCTATGTGCGTGTAACGGCTGACGACGGGAAATATCTTGCCCCTTTGGACACGTCACTTTATGTTTGCGCATGTAAGATACATTTTGCAGTCAGTATGAATCGATACAGTTTGACAAAAAATACTTTATTAATTGTATAAAATACAATTATGTCAATTTTGGTGATTTTGTTTCAGTATCGTTGAATTTATATAGGAAAATACATGGACCTATATTGCGTAATTTCGCTGCTAACTCTATAAGAAGTAAGGTAACTGTTGCAATTGTTAAGTTATATGCAGTAACAGCTAGTGTTTTTGTTTTTCAAATGTTGCAACGTTTGTGCTCACTTTATCCCGAATGATAAGATATGTGTGTAGCACAAGAGGAGACTAACTAAATGCAGTGTTGCCACATCGTGCACGTAAAATGGCATCGTACAAGAGTTGGCACTAACATTTTCGTCTCCAATTTAGACCAGCATTCGCACGGTATGCTGGAAGCCGCGATGGTCGAGGGGTCAGACATCTTGTCTCTCACACTAATGCGATCTGAGTTCAATTCTCGGCGGGACCGGTCTCCGGATTTTCGCATGTGGGAATCGTGCCGGACGATGCCGCTGGTCGGCTAGTTTTCTTGTGGATCTCCCGTTTCCCCCACCCCTTCATTCCAGAGTTGCTCCATACTCTCATCAATCCACCACTCACCAGAGCTAAAGTCCTAGACGTTTAACGCCTCGCTCTTTAGTTTTGCAGTTGCCACACACGCAGCTACTGCTTTCTCTATGCAAGGCCGCGCAATGCAACTATGTGGTGCAAAAGTGGATTAACTGACGTCAGTAGTGACATGATGCATCTCAGCGATTTAATCATGAAGGTTATGTATCTCAGGGTTAATTTTGAAGTTACATTTGCACTATTCATCTAAAGTAGGATCCGGTATGTGTATGCGGGGAACACCAGTGTATGTCTTACCAACAGAAGTTCTGGAAGCGTTCGCTGGTGAACCTAGAAATAGGCCTACGTGCATGCAGAACCACCTGAAATATACTCCAATACTACTGAAAGAAACTACAGCCCAGCGAATTTTAAAATAATTTATATCGTACTATGCTCGTAACGAAAATGACACACATAAGATGGCTGAACAAGATATGGTATTAGTAAGACTCACGTAAAGTAATATCAATTTTAATATAATTAATCATGCTTGGCTGACTCGTAGTACTGAAGAATAAAAACATCTGGATCCTTCAGAAACCAAATTAAGTAGACCACATTGATAATACAAGATGAGTGTAGCAGAATATACCTAAATTTTATTATGTCACTTAGAAAAGATGCAATTATTATTTGTAATTGTGCCACAGCTAAACCTAGGATTTGAACATGAATTCTTTAACTCAGATATGCCCGTCGGGCGAATTATTTCCAGACAGTTACACGCTTACAGACTGCACAAATATCGGAAGATGGCGTCGTCAATTACGGTCAGGCTCTAACTACGGGACAAAAGGCTGGCGAGAATTACCTTTATTCTTCATGTCGGTGAGCGAAGTTCTGCGCTGTCTGGAAGTTCTCGTAGAACTGCGAATAGAGTGTTTCCTCCGCGTCCTGTTCCCTATATCAGCTTACGGGCTGACTGGTGCCGGCGAAATAAAGTCTATATACGCACCATACGTTCAGACGCGGTAGTACAAATCTGCTAAATATCCACTAATTATTACTGTCATGCCCTCTTCTTTCACAGCAAACTGCAGTTCCGACACGTCTTTGCCTAATCAGGCGGCCTGATGCACAAAAAAAAATGTGTGTATATATATATATATATATATATATCAGCTAACTAAAATCCTAAAACGAGAGCACGCACATCGCGTGACTCTCTCTCCTATAGTCGCCGTCCAAAAAAAAAAAAAAAAAAAAAAAAAAAACTCAATTCATTGTATAATACATTCAGAACGGAAACATCAGTCTCTTCAGCCAATCAAAACGCTACCCTTCAGAGTTCTTTCAAAAACTAGCAATGTCGTGCCTCTAGCCACCTCCAAAGCACTAGCATATCTGCACTGGGTAATTTATAGAGAAATTACTTTAAACTGAACTTTCTGAACTAAGCCTTTCTCTTAGTACTCTTATTGCACTAAACAAAAATAGTTAACCTATGTCAGCCATCACAAAAATAAAATAAATTAAACAGATTAAACTCAGCAAAATAGAATACTCGTAAAATACAATACAATGAACACATCTGACGTGATAAAATAGTATAACGGGGCTTGAATTTTGTCATATGTTACACAGTGGTTTCTAAAATTTTATTTTAACGTGAATTAATACCTATATCAAAAATTTATCTTATAGTTTAAAACTTATATATCAACGTTTGTAGCTGAATTTTTTTTGTTATAACACACCAAACGGATTTATAGATATTTGCCCCTGAAATATCACATATTTTGTTTTCAAAATAAGCCAAAATGAAGCAAAATAATTTTTTGCTAGTAAACGGTACATTATTTTGAAAAAAAAAAAAAAAATGCTCTGCCAAAATTGTGTATCGTATGACTGTACAGAGTGGCAACATTTTTAAAAGCATTTGATTAAAAAATATTAGAGTTATTGGAATTTATTGGTTTGTGGACATACGCCATTGCTCGTGTTTTGTTGATTAAACATGTATTGAAAGGC
Source organism: Medauroidea extradentata (assembly GCA_003012365.1). Classification (NCBI taxonomy): domain Eukaryota; kingdom Metazoa; phylum Arthropoda; class Insecta; order Phasmatodea; family Phasmatidae; genus Medauroidea; species Medauroidea extradentata. Next base: position 61,652 of record PNEQ01003016.1, on the reverse strand, counting down.
AAAGTGACAAAATACAAAACAACACAAAAAACACAGAAAACATAAGAAAAACAATCCCATACACAAATGTCAGACACAAAGAAAAACCAGATTCCCAATATGAGAAAAGATGGAAAAAGTACATAAATAGTGGACAGTGTGCAACAAATAAAAAACAAGAGACAACGCAAGTTAAAATCAACGAGAAAATGCAACGTTTCGGGGATTGAGATCTATCTCCGTCTTCAGGCTGAGACACAGCTGGTCGGAACACCAAGATACGACAAGTTGACGAAGTTCCTCTGGGATTGTTTTTCTTATGTTTTCTGTTTTTAATGTGTTGTTTTGTATTTTGTCACTTTGTATTTCAATACATGTTTAATCAACAAAACACGAACAATGGCGTATGTCCACAAACCAATAAATTCCAATTGCAAACTTCCATTGCAACAAACATTTAAAAATTACAGTTATTTGCTATCGGCAATTGTTTGAGATAAGTGAAAGATCATAGTCTTAAGCACTGATGGACGGTATACTTACTATGCGGAAGTTTGAGGACGCCCTGTATAAGTGAGATTGCCTGCTCACGTAATGAATGTAGCAGTTTGAGGACGCCCTGTATATGTGAGATCGCCTGCTCACGTAATGAATGTAGCAGTTTGAGGACGCCCTGTATATGTGAGATTGCCTGCTCACGTATTGAATGTACTGCCGTGGTTAAAACTGTAACTCAGGAGAAGGGAAATGTGATGCAATGATTAACCACAAATGACACATGCTTACAAGTTTCCTTGACAACATATCGTCTTAGAGGATACAAATAAGGGCATCAGAAAACTTGTATAGATAACATTATTCCGTTATATAACAACATTCATTTTGCCACCGGTAACCTTACAACAATGTGAACTAACCTTCCATTAATATCTCAAAAACTAAGAACATTTTTGGGTATATATGTATGGAAGTTTTTCTTGTTTTTTGTGCATGGAACACACCCTTTAAGGGCGTTCAAGTGCTATAAAATGATAATTTTATATTTTTATAAAATAGTGTTAGTTTTGTAGACGATACTTGTGAGTACAATTTCCTCTCACAAAACAATTTTATCTTCCTTGGTTTTCTCATATCGGTGCAACAAAGTCAAAATTTGCTTGTTCTGCTGCCATGCAATAGTGAAAAGCAACTGACCTACTTAAACAAAATAATTCTCTGTGATATGATATCCAATGAGCTATGCAATGAAGTATTGAAAAGAACATAACGTGATATTTTGAATTTTTGAAAAATCGCAAAACTGCACGAAGAAAGTTGAAAATTCAGCAATATTTTTAGATACAAAAATAGATCACGGGATTTTTTAAAAATGTTTTAATCCCTAGCTCATGGCATGTTATTTCACTGTGAATTATTTCACTTACGTAAGTCAATTGGTTTTCACTATTTGCATGGCAGCAGAACATGCCAATTTTGACTTTGCCGCACCGTTATGAGAAAACAATGCGAGTTAAAATTGTTTCGTAAGAGGAAACTGTACTCACAAGTATCGTTTATAAAACTAACAATATTTCATAAAAATATAAAATTACGATTTTATCGCACTTGATCACCCTTAAGGCCGTTCTCTCCTATTTATACTTTCTTCGCTATATTAATATTTTACGCCTAAACGAGAGCAGATATAAAAAATCTGTCTTTTAGATTTGTTTAAAATGGTCTCCATGTTCGTGGATTTTTTTTTCAAGGAAGTAAGTACTATGGTTTTGACTAATTATGCAACTGACGAAATTCTGGTTAGTAAAATTTTTTGTCGAAACCGTATAGTTTCTTGTCTTGGAAAAATTATACATCACGGCAAATACCGTTTTACACAAAACTGCCAAACATTTTATAAAAATTCTTCACTCGTTTAAGCTTAAAGTAATTAATATCGCAAGAACACTAGAAACAGGGCAGCATGGCTTTAAGTGTGTTAAAATATTAAGAAACATTCTGCATATGGCGCACACACGCACGCACATACACACACACGCACACGGTCTTTAGGAACAACTTCGACAAACTTCAGCAATCGATTCCTTATCAATAGTTGAAGAAAACGCGCAGGGCACCTCGTACCTAAAAGGAATATTAGTGGTAGCAAGAAGTTTTCTGGAAATACGGAAACAATGATGCAGAAAATGACAATAATCAGAACTCGGAATTTAGATTTATGTTATCGAGCTCACAATCCCGCAAGAAATGCTCATTGATATCTTCCGCCTTAATAAAAATAACAGCGATGGCCTACTTTTTTATTGCACACAACTTTTGTTGCGACTGGAAAGTAGAACATTTGAAGAAGGTTTCTCGAGTAATATGAGTTATCTGACTAAAAAGATCCCATTGTTGCAAATGACTACAACCTATCGTTTATGTACGAGACGCATTAAGTTTCGCGCAGAGATACAGAGCCTAGAGCATAGGCAATACTTCATACACGCGTGTGTTGCGGTCAGCGCGAAGACTATGGAGGATAGGATATTCACTCATTGTAAACATCTACAACGCTGTAATAAGCTCGCAATATCGTGCAGAGCAGTTTGTTCCTGTAACTCTATCGCTGCAGCAGAAACGTCATGTGTATTCTGAACATAAAGGGCGTGGTCCTGAACAGCTGAATAACGTTAAATATGCTATTATGTCCATCGTACTAAGGTTATTTCTACTACAGATTTAGAAAGAAAATACGTTTTCTTATGGGAGAGCTTGGCACAGGAAAAATTTCTGCCACTAGTTTCGCTTCAATCGCTAAGAGACCAGATAAATACGAAACCGTAGTAAATTTAAATTTAAATAAACTTGGAAGTTATATTAGTCATTAGTCAATTTATTTAATTAGAAAGTGAAAAGAAACCAATTCCGCGTTTTAAATTATCAACTTAATGTGTCTTTCTAACCTGTAGTAGAATTAACCTTAATAGTACTGATAATGTACCAACACCGAGTAACTCTACGAGATAAAACACGACCAAAAACGTAACACTAAAATTTTGGTATAAATGCTTACTCTCTAAAGTACCTGAACGCGCAAGGTTTGAATGCAATTTATTAGCATATAGTTTTAGAAATTCCACACGACGCGGTAAAAAAATGGCCGTCGGCTGCTGCGCAGATCTTCGGTGGATAGAAATGTATTTGAAAACATACACAGCTTGAATGAACAATGTCTGCTTAGAAATGTTATTCAGAAAACATTCTTCAGTAGTCTTCAAAGCTTATTTTCTGCCGGTCGAAAATTGATACTTTTGCGGTAATTTTTTTGGTAGAAAAATCTTGATGCAGAATTTTTTTAAAATTTGCAGGTTGTGAAGTGTGCAGGCACTTGCCCATACCTATTTAAAATTCATTATTTTTGTTACTTTTATGATGTTAATCTTCAATTACAAGGTGTGAACCTTAATGGTTTGCTGGTGTTCGGGACGAAACAAGATTCTTTGGGGACATGAGCAAATGGAATTCAGTTTACAAAATTGAAATGTAAAATACAGTCGGGAATTTTAAAGTATGGTCTTTTGTTTAATTTCCTGGTTTTTGGGTTTTCAATTGATCACAGTATAATTTTAATTATTTTGTTTGATGTATCCTTTTCTTACATTTGTCTTGTTTTTCGAGTTTTGGCAATTTTTTAGTAGTTTATTAAGTTATCTGGTGAGGTGAGTAAATTTTTGTTGGAGTCTTCTCCAAGTTGTAGGATTTCTGGCGCCGACGTTGTCAGATCATCAGCTTCATGGAATTCCTACATGACGTAGGTTGTTGACGCACGTTAGTCAGCTTTTTAATTTGTATGCTTCGGGTATTGCGCCGTTAAAATAGCCCCACCCATTTGCAATTTTTGGCCACGATTAACATTTTTATGCTTAATTTGTGTGTTATTTCATTGTGGAATTTAAAAATTTAACAGTTGAAATCATTTTTATACTGTTATAAAGTGTATTTGTACGGTTTATAATAGTTTGTCTCTTGTTGTATCACTCCGCCGAGACGTGCTCTTAGCAACCATGTCCGTCCGTCCGTCTGCCGTGCAGAGAGATGGCGGAGTAGGACGGTCGTGTATAATAGGCTTATTATAATCAGTGTATAGTCATACACACTATAAAATTATGTACGCAAGGCTTGTTTCAATTTCAGTTTTCTAAGAGTACTTCTAGTACAAATGTCTTTCAAGTATTTTTCCTTTTGGAAAATTGCAATATCAGCAAATTATCAAAAAACAAATTAGTCAGGGAAATGTGAAATTTTGGTCAGGAAAAGTCAGGGAACAGTCAGGATGGTTGTGTGAAAAATTTGTGTGGACGCAGTGTCAAGTTATAAATGGATTGGGCCGCTACTTACTATCTTACAGACGCGATCTACGGCAAGAGGAATGCACACAAGTTTAGTAAATTGCCTCTGGAGATTAGGGTGAGGCGTGATATCTGTTACGTGCCGTAGATTGATCCCTGTCAGATCGGTTTTACGGTTTTTCTTATAAATCAGGGAATCGACACATTGTTTTACTTTTTTCACGCTGACAAGGCATAGTTTATTGTTTCACTCACTTTTTGGAATCCACATGGCATTGTTTCTGTTAATGTTGCGGCCTCTGTAGTCGCTCCCGTAAATAAAGCAATTTTTTCCTTTTCAGCTGTTTCCCGTTGCAAAATAATTAATATATTATGGTTTCAGCAATTACAGAAAATCGATTAAGTTTGTATCTGTGCCTTATCGTGACAAATATTTTGATTGTTGGGGCGGCTGAATGTCTTTAGTGTTTTTTGACACTTCCGCACAAACACTGCTCGTGGTTTGCCTATTGAATATCCATATTAAATATGAGACATATGACCAATTATTGGTTACATTTTTGTATGTGACTTAATATAGATTAAAAGAACAAATTTGGAAGTTTTGTTGTCTGCTGCCAGAGGAAAACTTGTCTTGCGTGAAATAAGTACTTTACATTACAGCTGGCATAATAATTTTAACGTTACGGCTCATCGGAAATTTTTGTTTTAATAATTCTTACATTTGTACGAGGTAGGGTTTGTTTCGCAGACATACATTGTCACTATTTTTCACTATAACGAGAATATGTTTACGTTCCATAGATTTTGATAACGGTATGTCAAAAGTCCAGACATACACAAAATGGTTTTATGCATTAAGGAAAAACCGACCGACATGTTGAACTGAAATAATTCATACTGATTAACGGTGTTGTAGTCTACGAGGTCATCTATGTAAAAATTTTTGTATTAAAAAAATTGAATTTCGTAAATTATAATTTTAAATTTTAGCATTTTTTAATAATTATTATCTTTGGTTTTTATATAAGAGACCTTGTAGCCTATTACATGGTTATTCAGCGGGAATTACTTTGTTTCGGTAATTCCGTTGGTTTATCTTAAATGCATGAAACCGTTTTATGCAAGTTTGAACTTTTGACATGCCTTTATAAAAAACTATTAAAGGAAAAAATAATTTTAGTAAAAAGAATAGTCATAATGTATTTTTACAAAACAAACCATATCTAGTACACACATAACAATTATACAAAAATAATTAAAATTTTCGGTGGTAGGGCGTCAAAGGCGACGTCGAAACTGATGCTTTATTTTCTGTTCTTTAGAAACACTTTCTTAAAGTATAATAATTGTATCTCGCTGGTAATATGCAGTACATTATGACTCAAATCCTTAACGTATGGCCGATAATTATGACGTCATTAGTGAATAATATATATTTTTATATCACAAAGAGTTATTCGCATTATCAGAGCCATCATGCAATGAATATACAAAAATAACTTAATTGAAACCGAAGACATTTTACAACGCTAAAACAATGAATTTACATATTTTATGATTATTAAATTGTGAAATCCGTCCGTTAATAATGAAATCCCAAAATTCCTCGGATTAAGTGAACCTTAAAGGGGGAAAAAAAACATCCAAGAGGTTTTTCTAAGGGAGCTCTGGCTGAAGATATTTTGTGTCTCTTCAGCCGGGCTTATAAACTACGCAACAACGCTAGCAGAGACAATATATACGCTAGAAACGCAACGGAACAAATATTTCAGTCGTTTATAAACATCGTAACCGACACGATGTAACCAACACTACCACTCAAAATTTCGGAGAGGCAACAGAACATTTCTCTTTGTATTTTTCCTTTACGAATAGGCCTATGTTTTGTCCCTCATCTTTGTTTTCTGGATATTCTGTTGTTTCGGTATTTTTAAATGGAAACCAAATAAATACTAGCACCGTGTTTTTGAAGACGCATTCTTGACAAACACAAAAAAAAAAAAAAAGTAACGAAATGGCGGAATCACAGCCATCTAGAGACTGGTTTAAAATGTTTTCACCAAACAAACTATCGACATAGAAGGCGGTGAAACGCAATAAGTTGAAAGTTGATGAACTCTTGCGTTACAGTCTTGCGTACTTGCGTTTCCTGCGTATTTTATAAATGGGTATACGTCGATTTCGTATGTTCAATTGTTTGCATCTTGCGTCCTTGCATAGTTTATAAACCCGACCTTAGACCTATTGGTGTCGAAGTGGTAAGGTCGGTCCAAGAATCGAGCGTCGTTTACACAATACTGCAAAGCCTTGAATTGGTGTGATCTTCCCTCATTATTATTATATTACGTGAGAAAATGTTATATTACATTAGAAAATGAGACTAAAATAAAGACACACAATTCAGGAACAATGTTTACAAGTGAGATATTTTGTTATAGCACACACACACTTATGTATAGGTAGGCCTATGTACTAGCCTTAATTCTTGCAACAAACATACGAACGATCAATTGTTTTGAACTTAAGAAGAAGTGGTACATAATTCAACGCTAAAAGCATTAATCTATAACTGTAGGTTTCTTGAAGCCAATTTGCGAAAATTAAACAATAGCAATCCTAGACAACAGGTTTAGCCAGCGTTTTAAACAAAATTGTTTCCGGTGTTACGAACTTCTGAGGCACAATCTCTGACGCCAGAACCTCGTGCATTTAACTGCGGCGCAAGAGATCACGCGTAACTAATTAGTAATTCTGGATAAATATTTACTCATAAAGTTGGCAAATACCATTATCTAGGATTGTCATTGAGTGTTTTACCCATATTGGCTTCGAAAAAAGTGTAGAAATCAATTACTTTAAGCATTTATTTATCTACCACACACTCTTAGCCTGCAAAATAATCACCAAGAAATCACGTGTGTATTTTTGAAGCAACGATTATATTTTAGTTTATAGCCTCGCTACATCGAAAATAACTGCCCACCCAGGAATGCGTAATCGCAGAAGGATCAGCTCTGCTATCGATGGTGGCTGTCATGATTCTAGTGACATTGTCGTTGAATGTTATTTGTAATTTCTTAGCTCATTTATTACCTGCTTTTGTTCGAAAGTAAACACATTCATATTAAATCGGTGTACCAATACAGCTTAAATTTTAACGAATTATATTACAAAAACTAACTATATGTGCTAACCTCCTAGCGGAACTTAATAATAGTAACGTTTAAAACTGTCTTCTATTATCTCTGTTGTTTTACGTTTCGCACACTATACAGTAGTAGTGATTGTAATGAAATCATACTTATGCTTAAGAAAAAAATCCCTCAGTTATTCTATTGAACCTAATATAAAGGTCATTATATCTGTAACATGACGCGTAAGCATACAAAACGACCGTTATGTGCAACTTAACATCGCTGTAATCGTGAATCAACTATACGTAAATCTTGAGTATGTGTCGGTCGTAAAATACAGCAGAAAGCCTGGAATGCCGTGCGCTGTGTAGGGCCAGTTTACGAGGAGTAAACACGTTTTAAAATAAAGAACGAAAAAAGAGCTCTCGGAGGGACTACCGTGATACGACTAGATGGGAAAGGCCAAAGGATAGCGAGGCGACTGCATGAGCCTCCAGTTAATGACATGCGTGGACCAGCTTGAGGAGTTAAGGGCGTATCCCTCCAGACGAGACAAGAACCCCTTCCTTAACTTCTCCCTTCCCCCAAGTCTTGTCAGGTGCGTCCCCCTCCCCCCGTGGTCCCTGGACAACCCTCTTACTCATCCCTTTGTGTTCGGCCGAGATACAGGACTGAAGACTTGGAGAAGAATGGGTCTGCACACGCCTCGCCTTCCTCGGTTCTTATAATGCACGCAGGAATGTCTTAAGGGCTGCTCGACTGGTTTTATCGTGATCTTCCCTTCCTTCCCGTCTGACACTCTCCCTCGACACCCCGGTCGTAAAGTGTGATCCGATTATAAATCTATAAAATTGCCGGGGCTCCCTACGGGACCGTCCCGCGCCTGTCGTAGAATCCAGTAACAACGCTCGACCCAGGACCGCCGTCAGCTATTGTCGGGAGGAGAAATGTGTCAGGATGCAAACGACGTGTCATTACCGTTCAATCAAGGGATTTATTGGTTTTAAGGGACACCGCCTATCTGGAGCTGTTGGTGAGCCTCAGGATCCAGATGTGAAGAATCAATAAGGGCGAAACTGACGCGCTCACCTAGTCTCCTGTCGCTTCTACGTACAAGGCGCTATTGGTGCGCTGTACAACCGTGGTCCCCACATTTTCAAATGTCGGAATCGTGCTGGACGATGCAGTTTTCTCGGGGATCTCCCGTTTCCCCCGCCCCTTCATTCCGGCACTGCTCCATACTCACACATCATGTCACCCTTCACCAGCGATAAAGACGTAGATGTTAAGTGCTGACCAAAATTTCTTCACTTCAATACTGCTGGTAAGTATTAGTGCCATGCTCTCTAGTTACCACCTTTTTTTTAGCGATCTTAATTATTTACGTCTAAACGAGAGCAGATATCAAAAATCTGTTTGGCAGTTTTGTTTAAAATCGTCTTCTCTATGTTGGTTGATTTTCTCAAGGCATTAAATACTATGGTTTTAGCTAATTACGTAAGTAACAAAATTACGGTTAGGGCCTAATTTACTTTAGTAGAAACCGTATACAGTGGAAGCTCGTTAATACAAACCCTGTTAATACGAAGTTCTCATTATTACAAAGTGATTTTATTTCCCCTTGGAATGGGAAAAGAAATGAAATAATTACTTTAATGTTTAATAAAAATTTTGTTTATTCATTAAACCATGCAATATCAAGTTCTCAAGTAAAAGGAAGTCATTGTGGTGAATAGACTAATTGATTTGTGGGGATAAACAGAGTGACCAAAATTTTAGAAACTTTTAAAGGTTTTAGTGAACACCTGTTAATACAAACCTCATTATTACAAACAGCCAACATTTTGGTTCCTTCAGGTTTGTATCAAAGAGGTTTGACTGTATATTCTCCTTGCTTTAAAAAAATTTGCTGCCACGGCAAAAACAATTTTAAACAAAACTGCCGGTCAGATTTTTGATATGTACTTTTGTTTATGCTTAAACAAGTAATTACCGCAAAACCAGTGGAAACTAAAGCCTGCCTACCACGCGCATCAAATGCGTACTTGAAAGTGTATTTATTATTCAGATGTATATGAAGAGATAGAATTGTGCACTGAACTTTACCGCCGATTTTTCACCAATGGAAGTGTACTGTCACTATAGTAAAAAAGGGTTGGTAGGAATCTTGCACTTGTCTCTCACTAAGGTGATCTGGGTTATGTTCCCGGTGGGGTCAGTCCTCGGATTTTTCTCCTGTGGGAATAGTGCTGGACGATGCCACTGGCTGATGGGTTTTCTCGGAGATCTCCCATTTCCTCTTACTCTCATCAGGGCGCTGCTCTATACTCACTTCATATCATCCCTCACCAGCGCTAAAGACGCAGATGTTGAATGCTGACCAAAATATCTTCAATCGGTCAATCCATATGCAATAAACGGCGTTGCGAGTACTTAGTTGATGTAGGTTGCTCTAGGATATAATACACGCGAATGCTCACTTGGAGGAATTCCTCTGAGCTAAGCGCTGGCGAAATCTCTCCATGTTTACTCTTGCTTGCCTTCCAAGACAACGCGACCGGCAGAGCTGTTGACACTTCTCTGGCCGGCTTGCTCGAGCTTGTCGCAACCGTCGTCGGCAAATAACCGCCAGTGAGACGGGCAAAGTCTGCGTGATTAGCCCAGTGTACATAGAGGCCGGTCAGGCAGTAATAACATCTCTTCCGCCTTCTGGAAGCTGGACCCGCAAACATTGCGCTTGACTTGACGAATGGTTCCGATCCCTACCGAAGACACACGAAGTATCAGTTTAAGAGACTGTGTCACCTCTTTAGTTAATAATATTAATTTTCGTTTAATAAATGAAGGATGTAACGGATAACCGGCGATGTTTCTTTATAGAAACACTTCATTTAACTATTAGGTTTGTATTATTAGGTGAAACCGTTAATGGAATTTACCTAGTGTTCATTTTTTGGTGAGAGGGGATTTTTATCTTAAAATTTAAATTAGCTTAGTTATTTCATGGTTACGCTTTTATTTTTCGAGTACAATGTACTGTACGCGGTGAAAAGTTAAGTAATTAACTACGTCCCTATTGAAAAATTTTCAGTTATATCTTGTCAAATTTTAAATCAGCAAGGGACTAAAAAAAGATTCCTTATAATAAGTGTCAAGGGCTCTTAAAGGGGATGGTGCACGGTCATCTTTAATTTACAGTATTTTTCCTGCTATACGGCAGTTCTCCTTAATTTCAGGGACACTACTTTATGGAGTTTTGGGGCGAGTTTTTTTTTTTTTTTTTTTTTGCAGCGTCTGGCAATACAGCAGGTCTGGACAATGGCGTGTAAAGTTGAGTTTATTATGTACTGATTTACTTCCTGGCATGTCTTTTACCACATATAGTACAGTCTCACTGTTTCATGCTGTATTTCATGACTGACGTATACACAAGATCTATGTATAATCGATTCATGATAAAAGCGATGTTTAGTTGCATATAAAGTTGATAGTCTGTCCATGCCGCCAAGTGGTTCAGTAGGGTTGCCAACTTCTTCAGATTTACTACAAAGGACATTTCTGATGAGACTGCTCGCAGAATGTGACCTTTTGTGAAATTACCAAGAAAAAACTATTATTTATGGCAAATTAATTCCAATACTACTCGAAAAATAAAAAAAGAAAAAAAGAAAAAATCCAGAATCTTACCATCTTTGCTTCATTTGAGAACGTACAGGTATAGCCTATCAAATAAAATATTATTTGCATGTGTACAGAAAACTCATATTTAGCCAGTTATTCTTGCTGGATGTAGCAGTTTTTCAACATAATTTCACAGTTAATACATTACAGTTTCTAAAAATTCTGATATTCGAAAAATATGGTGTTCCGTCTTGTGTATTCACGAGCTAATTAATTTAGCGAAAGGATAGGGAAATCATGTATAAAACGAGACAGTTGGTAACGCTGCTATTTACGTCCTCCACTAAGGTTAATTCTATTACAGGTTGGAAAGAAAACGTGATTTCTTATGGGACAGTTTGGCACAGGGAAAATTTCTGCCACTAGTTTCGCTGCTATCGCTGACGAATCTAATGAAAAACGAAACCGTGGTGAAATTAACTTGGCGTGGTAAAGAGAGAAATATTTTAATTTAATAATTTTAAAGTGAGCAAAAAATTTGTCTTTAAAATTATCACCTTCATGTAACTTAATATTCACGAAAACCCTGAGATTGATCAGTTCACATCTCTCACCGATACCAGCGCTCAAGTGGTAGAAATTTTCCCTGTGCCAAACTTTCAACGCTGATCTCACCTATAATAATTTTAAAACCTTATTTATTTGGTTTATGCTGTACTTTTTGGAACGAAGTGGTGCTGAACCTTTATGAAAAATACGAACGATATTACAGACTTTGGTCGAAAGTATTACTTCATAAAATGATATCTCGTTTAGGTGTTGAAGTAGAGAAGACTGCTCGTTAGTTCATTGCCTTGAGCCTAGAAGCTACAGCGAGCGTAAATAGCATGCTCTGCAGTTTTCTATGGTTGTGTACGTTGCGAACCCACTACTGCAGTAGTGCTTGCAATAAAAACATACTTTTATTTAAAACAAGATCACTGCACTGGAAAAAATACTTATTGGTCACTGCAAAATATTTTGTTGGAATGGACCTTACCAAATTTTGTTGTAGTGACCACAAAAAATGTTGCTGTCCCCAATAAAATTTTGCAGTGACTACAAAAAAATTGGTAAAGTCCATTTTAACAAAATATTTTGTAGTGACTAATAAGAATTTTTTTCAGTGTGTGGCATTTTATTGAACCTTATTTAGAGGTCGTTATATCTGTATCATCACGCGTCAGCATAAAAAATCAATTGCATTGCATGGAATTTGAAATACGGTTTGTATAAATGTTTATATGCACGCACGTGTTTACAACACGTTATGTGAAACATGCTGTAAGCATAACCAGTATTTAGGTTCTGTAAGTGCTTAATTTTAATAAATTGTACTATTGTCTAAGTTACTGCTGGTGATTCCAAAAATCAAATAGTCACTTTAAATCAAGGACGTCTTTAAAGTGTACCTTCCACGAAGTTTTCCACCAATATTTGCGTAGGGTGAAAGTGAGCGAGACATTTTGGTCAGCGCTTAACATCTATGTCTTTAGTGTTGTTGAAGGTTGACGTGAGGTGAGTATGGTGTAGCTCCGAAATGAGACGATGGAGGAAACTGGAGATCTCCGAGAAAACCCACCGACCAGTGACATTGTCCGGCACGATTCCCACATGTGAAAATCCGGGGACCGACCCCGCCGGCAGTCGAACCCGGATTGCCTCGGTGGGAGGCGAGAGGTCTGATCATTCAGCCACCACGACCCCAACATTTTCTCGGGAAAAACATTTTAAAATATAAGAATATTTGGATATTTTATCTGCGTGTTTTCGTTAGTTTAATAAAACAGAGGGAAGAATGTAAGGTACTTGAATACTGTATTTGGTAATCAATTGTTAGTATAAATACGGAAAATGTTATTGTACTGAATTATCGTCTTAATTTTCACCGGAATGAAATGTTTTTGTAGATGTACACATACATGTTACCATAGACGTGAGATATTACTCTCGGAATCGAGGGTGTCAGTTTTGTTTCGGCACTGACGTTACCCTTCGTTCTGGGGCGATCGTATCTCGCAGGTTAGTTATCTTCTCCTCCGACTGGAATCATTTGTTTGCCTAGGTCATGGAGGCCCAATTTACACGGCACAGCCCACCTTGTCTGCTCACGTTGGCCTGTGATTCTCTATCCCACCCTTCGTGAAGGTCGGCCCAGCTCGGAAACTTGAGATATTAGAGGCTGGACGCCGTACCTTTTACTTGTATTCTTCCCGTGTATCTTCTTAATTAACCTCCTCCCTCCTAACCACTTATTCTCACAAATATCCGAAGAAAAAGTTGGGGGTACTTAAAGCTATGGCCCGGTAGTTTTCGCGAAAAGATTTTTGCCCCATTTTGTTCCAGTGTCTTACGTGCACACCTGCAGCTCAACTTCATGATTTTTGGCAGAGTGTTTTTGTGTAGAGTTGTTATTAATTTCATTCCAATCATTGAAATTTTCAAATTTCCATTTTAAAATTTAGCATTTTTATTAAATACAATAATATTATTATTTTTTGTTTTTATATATGTCAAATCATAGCTTACAACAATGTTATACACTGCGAATTTTTTTGGTTTGGTATGTCAGTTGGTTTACTGGCGAAGGCTACATAAAACAGCAAAGTGCAAATTTTGACGTTTACGTCTCATTACGCAAAAACTATGAGAGATACACAAAGTTCCTGAGAGGAAGATTTAATCATAATTTATGTCTAAAATAAGAAAAAAATATCTGGTACAAATATGAAAAAAAAAAGAAAAAAACGTTAAACTTATGTATACCGCGCCCTTAAGAGCGCCGCCTGTCACGCGCTTCAAATTCGTTGTAGTGTTTGTGAATATGTTTTTTACTTAACTATTCCACAGCTGTCCGTTGTGCCAATGTACGAAAAGATAACTCGCAAATATTTAAAATATATTTTAAAAAAACCCTCACGGGATACTAAATTTCAAATCGATCAGACCAGTAGAATTGCTCACATTCTCGCAAATAATAAACTTGAAAAGAGATTATTATCTTTAAATGGCTCAACAGATTTCCTTGGATCATAGCTAGAAAACGCATCAAAATCGGTCCATTCGTTTAGGAGCTACGATGCCACAGATACACAGACAGACACGTCAAACTTATAGCACCCCTGTTTTTGCGGAAGGGGTTAAAAAGACACTTCGGACACGGACGAAATGCTCATTAAAACAACTGTTTCGAAGACCTCTATCCATATAGCTGAAAACGTCCTTTTAAGACTGCATGATATATAATTCAGTACTAAACGCATAAGTTCATAATTGTAGTTTTCTCAAAGCCAATTAAAAAAAACAGCAATCCTAGACAATAGTTTTTGCCAACTTTCTGGGCAAAATTTTTTTTTCCGTTAATGTATATCTGAAGAACGATCTCTGACGCCGAAATCTCGCACATTTAATTGCGGCGCTAGAGATCACGCTTAACAAATGCATTATTCTTGAAATTACTGAGGGGAAAAATGTACATGTAATACAATAATTGATTTGCCATATTATTTTACCGACTCGTGCAACAAGAATGTTCTACCATAGTCAGTGCCAGGTTTAGTTAAACGCATTCCAAATATTAGCTCGATAGGTTCACTTTTTGTTCGTATGTGAACTTCGTTCGTCTGACCTTTCAAACCTAAACTTATGATTATACATCGGATGTGAAACACTAAACTGAATTCGTATAGTAAGTTATTACCTATCTGGAATTTAAATTAAATTTACATACACTCAAACCTGTAACTGAAACGTCTCAATGTGTGAGAGCTAGGCCTACTATTACTAATACCTTGCTGCCTTCACTCCTTTTAAATCAACTCAAATGAAATAAATCTTCGTTATTGGCAACCAAATCTACAACAACGCACACCCAAACAACGGGTGAATTCCCGTAATTAACTTTTACGTAACCGGGTTCGCTAAATTTGATTAGTTTTTTTATGTCGTTGAAAAATCCCAATACACACTATAGTGCCTGGCGTGCGGTGGCTAACCAAAACAAGTAAGACTACGTCATAAGTGTGTTCGCCAATAAGAACGTGTTTTCAATGTTTGTGGCGGCGTTTGAAATATGGCATTTTTTAAAGCTTAATAATTCGAAAATTACAGTGTTCACGTAGCTATTGCTTTGCCTGGATGCATTTAGTGCCGAAATAATTCGGAAGAATGAGGTAAATATTAAAAGTTTTTTCTAGCAATTTTCCCTATTGAAGAATTCACAGCTATTTATCTACCACGCACTCTTAAGACTGTCGTACTTTAAAACGTACTATCCGCATGTCTGCGAAACTTACGTAGAAATGTGTACTGAACTATGCAACAGACTTTCCACCAATGAAATTATATGGTCACGGTTTAAAGTCCCGCAGTAAAAATGTATCGGCGGGAATCTCGCACGCTAGTTCAGCGCTTGGCTCGTTGAGGCGATGTGGCTTTTGATGCACGCTTCGTGGTCGCCCTTATGTCCCAGTCGCTTCTGAGTCTCGAGGCAAGCGTAAGTTTCATCCTTACAAGCGGAATATTCACGGCAGACGTTGCAATCAGCCCTTGGTATCAGGAGGATAGTAACAAGCCTAGCCAAGCGTAAAGATGAGCTTGTGCCGTTAATTAGCAGCTTGTGCTGTTAATTATCCGGCACTCTCACTCTTTCGCCCAGCTCGGGGTTTATAGCCGAGAATTACGACTAGACAGCAGTATTTTAGACGTTGGCTCGTTTTATCTCGTGTGATCTCCGAGTTCGATGAGCGTATCGACCTATCGACCTATGCCTGGCAACGACGACACAAGAGTTTTTATTTCGATGGCCATATTTTCTAGCGGTTGATGCAAAAGTAAGCTTTATATTGTTTATGTGTGGCCATACTTATATATCTTCGCTAGAATCTACATTAAATCTAAAATGGAAAGAAGAATCAAGGTGTTTAGATGTATGGATGTCCAGTTGAACAAAATTACAAAATTCATTCTACATTAGGGCCTATGTTTAGTTGTATTATGAAATATTAATAGTTCCACAACAGCATGAATCACCGAATAAAAACCACTTATCCTGAATTTGACAACAGTACATTTCAAACACTCATTGGAACAAATGAAGTAAATTATAAAGAATAGAACATCTAAAATTCAGTCTCGTCGATAATATTGCCTTCTTTAACTCTACGTTTCCAAGCGACACGATAATACTTTAATATTTCCAATGCAAGTTTTGTCCTTACATGTACAACGTATAGGTAAACATTACTGGTATTCGTAAGGTACAGTGTTGACAAATTGCATGCTTTTCTTCGATAAAACTCTTATTTTACTGAGCCGGATTCGGTAACGTAGTCGGTTAGCCACAGCCACCAGTGTACGGCGCGAGAGGTCCTCAGTTCGAATACTGTCTCGGATATGGCTGCTATGCTATCCTTTCATCGCTTTGCCCTCATAAGCTCTTAAGAGTTGTTTGGACCTTAGTTTTTTTTTTCGTTTGAGACACGTAAACGGAGAATTCGATACGTCAACGTAAATTCGTGCGTTAAGGCTGCCGCCTGGTGGAGAGTATGTTTGTGTGTGAGGCGAAAATCGATGAGGCGCTACGAGCGACGTCGGCCGGCACTTGTATTGGGATATCGCCTCTACGGCCAGAGTTGTAAACGCGCGCGCTGTGTTTGTACCGTGGGTCTTTAAGCGGGATATCCTATCATTTTGTTGAACGCGTCGCTGCAGCAAAGTCCAATGTACTTGTAGACCTCAATTTCGAACAAATCCGTTACATATATCTTAAGAAACAACCGCGTGAAAAAGCAGATTTTAGCCAAGTTAGAAGGCTTTAAAATAATGCTTATAGTGTGTTTGGTGTCTTGAAATCACATTCGCAAGTAGTATGGCGTGTGTTTTCTTTCCGTAGATTAGCATTGCGGACGCACTTTTACTGCTCTCTGAGAAAATTCGTAACTCCGAACACGCCGCACGCACTTCGAGCGCTCTATCCACGCGACTCTTAAGAGCTGAGTGCTACACTAGCATGCAGTGTTTCCGTAAGTGTTATTCAGTCGGACTTAAATCGGTGACACTATTATTTTAGTTCCGTAAAGTACGTTAGTCCAACGCAGTTCCCTATCAATTGGTTTACGATTATGAGTGGTATTTTTCAAGGTGAAACAATGAAGAAAACCCATTTTTACAACTTTTAAGGAGCTGACAATTATGTTTTTAATAAGCGGTCGGTGTTTTTAAAACGATATAGTCATAATTTGAAGTTTGTCATATTTTCGGAGATAAACGCCTTGGAAACACATTCAATAGTCATACGTAGGAAAAATACTTTTCGTAACACGATACGAAAGAACTCATGCGCCAGGTCCAACTAGCTCATAAGAGCCCTGCACAGCTGGCGCAGAAGTTATTATTTTTTTTAAAGGAATACTACTAAACGTGTGTTCGATATCTTTATATCGATGGCCTAGAATGAAAACCTCGTAACTCCAATTCTGACTTTGACTGTAAAAGTTAACAATTAGACGGTAACCAGCAATTTTAAATTTACATAATGACATTTAAGAGAGGCAATTTTTATTTATTATTTCAAAAATGGAAGTTTTGGATATTATATTTATTTTCACCCAAATTTTACAATATTTTTTAATTTTGTAGTTACGAGGTTTTCGTTCTAGGCCATCGATATATGAAATGAAAACACATTTAAAGCGATGCTTCGCAGTTTAGTTTTCTAGATATCATGTATTGAAACATAGTTCGGGGCACCTCAAAACGGCTAAAAACGGGATTTTCAGACTGCTGTCACGTAAAACGTATCAACCAGAATCGTATAACAAAAATAGATAAGCCTGCGCTGGACTTCGCTATGGACGTCCCTACAATAAAAAAGTAGGGTCACCGCTTAAGAGTGCGGGGTAGATAATTAAACTCTGAAAACATCAATTGATTTCTGCACTCTTTTCGAAGCCAATATGGATAAAATACTCAATGACAATCCTAGATAATGGTATCTGCGAACTTTATATGAGAAAATATGTATCCAGAATTACGAATTCGTTACGCGTGATCTCTTGCGCCGCAGTTAAATGCACGAGGTTCCGGCGTCAGAGATTGTGCCTCAGAAGTTCGTAACACTGGAAACAATTTTGTTTAAAACGTCGGCTAAAACTATTGTCTAGGATTGCTATTGTTTAATTTTCACAAATTGGCTTCAAGAAACCTACAGTTATAGATTAATGCTTTTAGCGTTGAATTGTGTACCACGCCCTCTTCAAGTCCAATAGGAAAAATCTATCGACTAAAACACTACACGCCGTTTTCGCGGCCCGCACATTTAGGTTTTACGGTTGCTGAATGACGAGCCAGTCTAACTATATTATTCCGTACTTCAAGCGTGGAATCAAGTGCCTGCTGTGGAATCGTTTCGAAAATATTTTTTAGCGAAAATTAATACATATATCAAACATTCACTCTCATAGTTTTAACACTTAAATATCACCGTTTGTATCTGAATTTTTCTGCTGCAATACCCCAAACGGATTTTTGGAATATTTCCTCTGAAATATCACATATTTTGTGAGTGAGTGAGATATTTTGGTCAGCGCTTTACATTTAGGTCTTTAGCGTTGGTGAGGGGTGACATGAGGTGAGTATGGAGCAGTGCCGGAATGAAGGGGCGGGGGAAACGGGACATCCCCGAGAAAACCCGCCGACCAATGGCATCGTCCGGCACGATCCCCACAAGCGAAAATCGTGATTCATTTGACCTGTGTTTTTTTACTTCTTGTTCTTCTTTTGTCTCATTCAGTTGGTTGATAGCGTACTCTCAGAGGCGATGGTTTATCGCAAAAAATTTTTTTGCGCCAACATACCCTTGCCAACACTGTGGTTTCTTGCACTTGTATGATTATGTGATACACGTCTGACACAACGTAGCTGTCTGCAAACCAATAGCACGCATCAAATATTACAATAGCGGGATTCTTATTGGTTTTATCGTATAGGGCAACATCTCTACGTACAAGCGAAAGCCAGTCATCTTATGATTAGAGGTACGTAAATTTCGCGGATTCATCTGGCAGCAGCCTAGACTTGTCAGTCCTATACACCCACTGGCCACAATCGATTATCTATTGGCTTATAACCATACAAGCAGGTAGCAAGCGATAGCACTTCGCATTATTTCCTTATTTACTACTGGCTTGCAGTAGTCAAACTCGTTTCGTAACAGCCGCCAGCAAGTCACAGACATGACAATGAAGTATACATAATTGCCGTTCAACCTGACCTGGAATGTATCTGCGAAATTTACGTACCTCTACTTATGATAAACTGAACGCACGCTGTAACCCAGGAAATAGTCTAGTTTTTTCCGCGATAAAGCATCATCTCTATCAATTGTGTTTCCGGAAGAAACTACAGAGACGAATTGTACTATTCTAGTGATAAATAAAAATTAAATTTTGCTTATAGACTTAAGAGTGCGTGATAGGTAAATAAACGCTGAAAACATCTATTGATTTATACGCTTTTTTCGAAGCCAATATGGATAAAATACTCAATGACAATTTTAGATAATGTTATTTGCCAACTTTGTGAGTAAATATTAATCCAGAATTACTAATTCGTTACGCGCCGCAGTTAAATACACGAGGTTTCGGCGTCAGAGATTGTGCCTCAGAAGTTCGTAACACTGTAAACAATTTTGTTTAAAACGTTGGCTAAAACTATTGTCTAGGATTGGTATTGTTTAATTTTCGCAAATTGGCTTCAAGAAACTTACAGTTATAGATTAATGCTTTTAGCGTTGAATTATGTACCATACCCTGTTAAGGTTTTCCTGTGAATTTTGCTGATCGTTATTAACTGTGAAAAACTACAAGCGGCGAAAAGGAGGCTGAAATTAATTCTCTCTGTCTGTCTCATACTCTCTCTTTCATTGTTCGTGATAATGAGTATTTGAAGTTTTAATATTGTTTGCCTATCTTGCATTTTTATACCTACTTGAGTTTCACTTTTCTTTACGTGTTTTATTCGTAGGTGGTGTCTTGGTAATTAGTAGTTAACCTAGACAATAGACAATGTCCAATTAAACCCTGGCCGTAAATAACCCACTGTTAAAGATATAAATTCTAACAATTTACATAATTACGAGGGAACTATTATTTCCAGTGAATAATATTTCCGTATAGTAAGTATTTAATGTGAATAAAAAAACGTGTTTTGAACGGACACTGCATAAGAGCGAGAGATAGTCACAATATTGAATTTTTGTATTTTTGTCATAACTTTTCTTCTGGCTAAATTTATGTAATTTGAACCTAACTACAGAATATAATATGTATTGAGGGAATGGAAGACTTGAAGTACACGCCCCCTGACGTCACACTGCTGGGGAAATACCGTGGGAAAGAAAGCTTGTTTACAAACATGCTGGTTTGTTAGTTGGTGATTGCGGAAATAAAAAATGTTGCGCGCTCATAGATTGGCACGCAAGGGTATTAGTTTCAATTTCATGGTTAAGATACGCAAATACATAAGATTAATGTTTACCTGAAAAAGCGGCAAATTCCAAACAAATAATCAATTTTCATGACGTACATCTCATCCGGGACATGTGAAGCCAAACAGCTAAATGAAGGTTATGTTCGGCTGCGGTATCCATGGAGATAGGAACTGTATCCCACGCCTGACTGAAGCTCCGCCTCTTTTCAAGTCGTCCATTGTAGACATAATGAATCTTTGTTTACGGTTACTGCTGTCACAGATAGAATTGCAGTTAGAAAATTATTACTTTCTTAACTTCAGTTCGATCTGCAACAACAGTAACGGGTGTGTGTAAAATTGTACGAATATGTATTCTATTCTGCAGTTAAGTTGTAGTTCCGTGAATTCAGCCAGAAGAAAAGTTATGACAGAAAATACAAAAATTCAAGTATATGACTATCACTCACTCTTAAATAGAATAAAATACGTAGAGCCTATTCCAGCAACATTGTACTACAGTTGCAGTAAATAATTTCTAGAGTTTGCTAACCTATAAATTGGTGGAACGTGGTAAAATTACACATCATTTCTCTTGCTAGTAGGCTGCTATAGTTAGTACCATAACTCAGCGTTGATAGTTAGCTAGGTTTTACTAAAAGAAAGTGCATGAAAGTTTACAAATATTGAGCAATGTGTTTGAAGAACTTCTTTATTGAAAAAGACAAGTTCCAATTTAGTAAAAACCATGATCACAAAATGAGAATAGGTGTAGGTTTGAAATAATAAATTACAGACTACAACACTGCTCTTTCTAATAAACTATATGATGTTAGTCACGCACATTACAGAGCATATTTTCTAATGATTGTTCCTGCAATGTAGACAACAAAGTGGGATAAACTAACGTAAATTTCATCAAATGTTTGCGGAATCATAGCTAATATCGTAATTATATTGACTCTTCCAATTCGGTAACAATCAAATTAACTAAACAAGCATGAACCGTACGTCAGAGTAATATTACTACTTCTTTATGCACCATTGCGGTAATTGTTATATGGTTTGTCATCCTGTCCTGTGTACATGTTTCCCGGAATCTCTTCCGGCAAGTTTTGACAGGGCCTCTGTACCTTTCCCTTCAGAACAAACCAGGAGATTAATTGTGTACAGGATATACAGAAACAAACTCCCAATATGTAGAACACGCGAATCCTGGGCTACATTTGCAACCAGCATACTATTGGCAAAATGTTGTGCAATGAAATTGTACATGCAAAATGTGGCAACTGTAGTTAGTCCGCTCATGCGCTCCGCAGATATCTTATCTTACTACTACTTGTACTGACCTGCATATTGTGGGTGCATTTTAAAACCTTGAGAAGTACAAACATGATTTTACCTGGACGTGGTGTGCAAGGGGAAGGGGGTGACGTTCTCCGTGCAGTGTTGCCGCACTGTGCACGTGTACAGCATTTTGCCCCAAACATTTCCGTCCTCTATTTAGCCCAGGATTCGCGGCGTGTGCTTGTCATGAGTTTGTTTCTGGATGTCAATCTATCAATGTACACAAAAGCTTGGAGTCTATCAGGACTAACCAGTCAGTCCCATTATAAGGTTGCTTGGTCTCACTAAGCTATCATAACCATTATAAGTAGGGACTGGAAAATTTCGTGAATTCAATAACCTGCAGGTTGGAATCCATTGTACTATGCATATTCAAGTCACGAGTGTTCGTCAACTAGATGCTACTCAGTGGAACAGTAGACAATGAACGAATAGACGGGACTTGAGCATACATAGTACAATGGATTCTAGTCTGCAGGTTATTGAATTCGCGAAATTTTCCAGTCCCTACCTATAAGTACTCAGCTTGTAAGTAGTTGAATGAGATATGCCAGAAGGCATCGTTAGAGATGACGGTATATCACGAAAATGTTTTGTGCCAACATACTCTTGAAAACACTGTAGATTCTTGTGACATGTATGATTGGGTGATATACGACTGACACAACGTAGCTGTCCAATAATATGCGTCTAATATTACAATAGCGGGATTATTATTGGATCAGTCAAATAGTGCCACAGCTCTGCGTACAAGGTGAAAGCCAGTAATCTCCTCATGAGTGAACGTGTGTTGAAACCCAGCAAACAGTCAAGTTTTCCTGCGACAAACCATCATCAAAAGGTATCGTATATGATCTTTCCAGTGGCGTTGGATGAAAGTGGTATCCACGTCACTTGCCAACAGCCACTTGTTTGTTAACTACTAGAGGGCGAGGCCTGTTCAACCTCTAAGAAACTTCTTCGTAACGAGTCCTCTTACTAAGTGAACTAGACCAAACACTTCCTCCTGGGGTAGGTCTCATCGTGTTAAACTACACACTCGAGGGCGACCGGGTGCCGTTCGTCTGGTCGTGGAGTGAGTGAGAGATTGTGGTCAGCGCTTAACATCGAGGTCTTTAGCGCTGGTGCGTTGTGACATGAGGTGAGTATGGAGCAGCACCGAAATGAAGGGGCGGAAGAAACTGGAGATCCCCGAGAAAACTCGCCGGCACGATTCCCACATGCGAAAATCCGGGTACCGTCCCCGCCGGTAATCGAATCCAGATCGCCTTGGTGAGAGGGGAATGATCTGACCATTCGACCACCTGGGATTTTTCGCTATTTACCCGAAGTAAAAACTATTCAAACGATAAGAATGAACTAATTTAGAGTAAAAGAAAATAAATTAAGCTACAGAATGACACATTTTTACTTCACGTTAATTTTTTTTTTTTTTTAATACAAGCACGCAATAATATGCAACATATTTAGGTACATTCAAGAGTTTTGTTATAAATACGGACAGGTTTTACGTGAAATCGCAAAGATGTCATTCTGTAGCTTAATACATTTACTTTCACTCTAAATTATTTCATTAATGTCGTTTGAATAGTTTTCATTTTGGGTAAATAGCGAAAAAAGTGAAACTGCTTATTTTGACTTGCACTTGTACGAAAACTATGCAACAGAAAAATATTTTATCTGTGAGAAATCATTATTAATATAACGTGTCAGAGTTGGCCAGTGTTAGGTACAATTATAAAATTACAAAGTTTTCGGTGCAGTGAAGTCCAAGAGCATGCTAGACAGACTGGATTTAGGTACTTGGTCATACTCCATTGCGATATAGATGACTGTCAAAGAAACCTAAAGATAACAGAAAAACATAAATAAGCAGTGTATCATTTAGTCAGTACGATACATACACAACATAAAATTACATACAGGTTGTTGCTTAAGTTGGTTTCTTGTTCGTGTCTTATGACTACCGTGTTTTTGTTTCGTCTCGTCGTTGTGTCGCGTGTTGTTTTCTGTTCGTGTCTGGTATAATACTGTTTTGTTTCGCCTCGTTCGTGTGTCGTATTTTTAATTTTATTTGGTGTGTCATATATTTTATCGGTTTGTCGCTTTGGCAAAGCAGATCTCAAACTTGGGTTGTCTCCTTAGTGGTGCCTAAGGTTTTTGCTTGGATTTTGGTTTATTATTGTTTGTCTTTGTTTTTTATCTGACCCGATTCCATGTATGGAATTTTATATTGTGTATGTATAAGCATACTCTGTTAATTTATTTATTTTCTATTATTTCTAGTTTTCTTTGACAGTCATCTATATCGCAGTGGAGTTTATCCAAGAAACTAAATACAATCATGCACTCCCATTGCACAGTTATTTCAAATATAATAGCGTACTGGACTGATCGAACTCGGACATCGTCCAGAACTTCAACTTAGCAAGAGTTTCAAGTCGACCAATGCCACCTCATGTCGGCCCACCATCAGCACAGCACGAAGCTGGGGCTTTCAAGCTGGTCCACGGAGTACCTGTAACCTAATGAAATTATTTAAACATTTCGAACATTTCTTTGTATCTTTCAAACCTTGGAAAAGAATGTTGTTTGTAATGTACTGTTAACAAAGATTTGTTAAAAAAAAAACGTAATAAAACTTTGTAGTCAACCTAAACACTGACATCGGAAATTATACCCAGATAACATTCTGTTGTATGCGTTTTTCTTGGATATAATGAATATTCATATTATCTACGTCTTATAAAATTAAGAAAGTTCAGTCGTTGAACTGTACAGTGAATATATAAACATAAAAGAAAGCGAGCAATAGGTAATATGATCTAGTACAACATACAAGTAATCAAACAAAAGGACTTTGTTTGCAACTGCGGCGAATAAATTTGTAGTTCGTTTTGTTTTGTCTGTTTGTTGTTGTAATCATTTTTGTCTGTTTCGTACTTACTGACGGAATTACTTTTATGGAATTGACTTATTTATATTCTTCCTTGGTTTGTTTTTGGTGCTTGGGTGCTTGTTTGTGTTATTTTCTTGTAAATCACTGGCTGAATTCCTTGTGGAATTGTATATGTTTACATTTGTTTGCAAGTTGCAAACAACGTCCTTTTGTTTGTTTACTTGTCTGTTGGTTTGTGTGTACTCTCTGGTTTTCTGTGACACACCTTTGCTGCAATGGCGAATGTCCAGAATACTTCTGTAGTTTGTAACTTTTCCTCATTGCAAGAATCGTTAAAAAAATTAATAAAATCTATTAGTACAGTGCACTGTCACCAAAAGCCGTACCGCAGTTTCGAATCTCGGCACGTCTACGATTTGTGTATACAAAATATTAACACCTGAAAAACAAAAGTTATTTGTTTCACAGTTATTTTTAAAAAATAATACTTTTAATTATCAGAAAAGCATTATTCCATATTAAAATTTTATTTTCTGGGCAGCTAAAATTACAAAAATTCACACTGTAATTTTTGCAAACATGTAAGTTACGCTTAAGAATATCCTTTGTAGTTTTTTGAAGAATTTTTTTGACAGAATGGCACACGACCGTCTGCAAATAACACTTTTTAGACGGCGTATGGACTATTGATATGTTTGACGTTTCATGCCCTTAATACTGTATTTATATCCTTCGCCCTTTTCCGTTGTTAGATTATACATTACTTCCATAGTATCTTACGTTTGTTGGGAGACAATGAATGATGATGTCTTATCTTTGCTTCCAACAAATGTTAATTAGTAAGGATGTAATTTACTGTTTAAAAATGTAGACTTACGTAGTAGATTGACATTTAGCGCATGAAATATCGAAAATGCTAATTGGCCTTCAGAAATGATTGTAAAGGAGAAAACTAATGTACGAGAAACATGGCTGTGTATCATTCCTTTTAAAGGCAAGGAAAGTAGTTTAAAGGTGTTCACATGAAAAAAAAAAAAGCATTATTTTATATTTGTACGAATTAGTGTAGTTTTATAGATGTTACTTATGATTACATTTTTCACTTGCAAAATTTTTCTTAATCTTTCCATAGCAGCAGCATGTCAGAGTCAAAATTTGCAAGTTACAGGAACACACAAATAACAAAAACAATCTGACTTACTAGAATGATATACTTTACACTGAAATTATACTTTAAAAACCGTATGCTAATAAATTAAAAGAAACACAACAAAGATACTTCTAATCATTTAAAAATTGCCATAAATGGAGAAGATTGTATTTTATTTTCGGAATTTTAAAATACGAATGAATTTTATTATGCGATTTTAAATATTTTAGCATACGACCCACGCTATCTAATTTCGGTGTAAATTATTTCATTCCAGTAAGTCAGATGGGTTTTTGTTATCTGTATGATCCTGTAACTTGCAAAGGTTGACTTTAATAAACTGTGAAAGCTAACAAAATTTTACAACTGGAATATGTAGTCACAAATAAAGTCTATAAAACTAACGGTACGTCATACAGATATAAAATTATGAGTTTTTTAACCTTGTAAACGCCCTTAATGCAGTGGCGGCACTAGGGTTGTTGCCAGGGAGGGCACAAGTTGTAGAGAACTGTATAGTGTTGTACGCTAGTTGACGCTACAGCCACTGACACACTGGTATGTAGGTGCCGCTTATTACTGAGTGATCACAACACAATAAGTAGGTATAGGCCGTTCGGAATAAAGTGAACACTAAATATTTAACCTTTGAAAAATATCACTAGCTGTTACTACATACAATTCAACATTACCGATAGTCACCTTACTGCTTGTATGGTTGGCAACGAAGTAACACAACATAGTTCCTTGTTTATTCGTATTTAAATACAACAATACTGGAACAAAATCAACCGTCAGTGATATATTTGTATTTTATATCATTAATAAACTTCTTTTTTATCAAACTATGCAGGTACATATCGACTGAACAATTTATCTTATACGCGCAAACATAAAGTGACGTGTCCCAGGAGGTTAGACTTTTCCCTTCGTTAGCTGTTACACGCGGAAAGATACGAATTGGCTGGAAATAGATCTTTAGTAGGGCTTTTTCGAGTGTTCACTTTATTTCGAACTGCCTATAGGAGCACGGTCGTAGAAGAACAGGTCTGGACACTCGCCTATCTAACAATGTATTTTGCTTGACCCCCTTGTTGTTTGGCTGTAGTTAGTCAAGTTACCGAGAATGTCGTACTTTTTGGCGCTGTTTTCCGGGCGGTCGGACTCAAACTCCGTCCACTTTTTTTCCATTGTTAAAGTTATAAAGTAAATAAAGATTGCTGGAGCCTTTTCTTAAATTTGTGAGCGAAGGAATTATTTCATACATTGATAAAAAATGCGTTTTGATAAATTGTTTATCTTAGTGGGGAGGAAGTGGGCGGAGTTCGAGTTCGACCGCCCTAACAGCAGCGCCAATAAAACACAATATTCTCGGTAACTTCGTGAACTGCAGCCAAACAACAAGGGGGTCAAGTTTCCAGGCGAGTGTCCAGACCTGTTCTTCTACGACCGTGGGTACGAGATATTTCATGGTCATTGGTATACAGCGGCGCGTTCACACGAGTGTACAGATCTCGGCAACTTGTGTCCTCCCTGCCAACAACCCTCGAGCCGCCACTGCCTTACTGTAAAATAAAAGACAGTAAATATTGCCTCAGCAGTGACTTTAATAGAGTAATGTAGACTGTGATATTTGTGCTAGTACATGCATGTAGGCGTCTGAGGTTGTAGCTGGGCTGTGTAGGAGAAGAAGGAAGACAAGAACTAGGAGGGAGGGTCTTCACCAGCAGAGGCACACTCCCAGGATACATCGGCCGACGTTGGCACCCTTGCCATTGAGGAAGCAGTCTGCCTTGCAAGCCGCCTCAGGAGCTGGGCTGTCGCACACTGACCTCTTGCTCCTTCCGCTCCGCCCCTCTGGCTCCGCCCCTGCCGACACACACACACACACCTATACGGACTTAGACCCCTAACCGAGGACTGTTACCACAGATGTGGTTCCGAGGACATGGTCGAAATAACCTAAACAGTTGTTCCGAGGACAGGTACTTTTGCAAGCGTATCTGAGGACTTGGTAACCAGAGGACCTGAAACATTTCCTAGTTTACATAATTTCCTATCTGAGGACTTCAAT
>PNEQ01003016.1:0-32610 GCA_003012365.1 Medauroidea extradentata | reverse complement strand
ATACAATTATGTCAATTTTTTTTTTTTACAATTTAATAGTTTTTACTCCACGCAGACGCATCGCTCACTCAAGTAGGAGAGAGACGGATGTCGAACGCTGCCGAACGCAAAGGCCGATTGTACTTCT
Organism: Medauroidea extradentata; assembly: GCA_003012365.1. Taxonomy (NCBI): domain Eukaryota; kingdom Metazoa; phylum Arthropoda; class Insecta; order Phasmatodea; family Phasmatidae; genus Medauroidea; species Medauroidea extradentata. The sequence continues at coordinate 32,483 of PNEQ01003016.1, read as the reverse complement.
TTGTCGCTCGTTCCGCGCTCTCGCTTGCACTTCAAGCCTTACATGGAACGCCTCAGAGCGAGGTAACGCCGCGTGAGTCATGTTTTTTCGTGCGTGCAGCCGGCTCTATCGAATTATAAGACATTGTCACGTCAAAAAGGTGTTAAATATATGTCTCTATCCAATCAATTTATTAATTCCAAGTAGGTTTCCAAATATATTATTATAGTGAAAACATGTTCTTAAAAATAATTTCTTACGAAAAAAATTTAAATTTCCTTTATTTACTTAAAACAAATGTTTTTTTTAAACTAATGATTGTTCCCATCATTATATAAATAAACTAGCTGCTCCGACAAACGTTGTTTTGTCACATAAATAACTTATTGTAAGTTTGTAAGGTTGTGGTATATAAGTGGAAGAGGTCTAATAATAAAGAAATTAATAAATAATAATAGAGCAGCGACACCTGGCGGGGATAGACTGGAATCAGCTCGTGGGAATAACTTATCAATTATCACTTACACAGTTATCGACCGGGTTCTAAAATTATTGAATTAAAAATATTTACCAAACAATAGCACTTAGGAGTATAAAAATAGATAAAAACCTATTCGCAGACCTACCGAATGTATATACAAAATTTCAATGAAATAGGTTAAGCCGTTTTGGAGGAGTATGGAAACAAACACTGTGACACGAGAATTTTATTTATTAGATATAAATTGACTCAAAGTTACAGCATGGATTGTAGTTAGAGCCCACGATTTTTGGTGAAAAGAATTCTGCAACAATTTGTTTCAATGACTTATGTGCACATATACAGCTTTGCTTCCTGGTCAGTGATTGGCTGTTTTAAATTCTCAGCGTCTCGGGATTTTACCAACAAATTACAGACTGTGGTGTCGTAGTAACCTTGTTCCTGTTGGCACAAGTCAAATGAGCCACGCCTGTGCAATTATACATTCTGCCAATAATCAAGAAGCAGGCCTGCAGGTGTGCACATAAGGCATTGAAACAAACTGTTGCGGAATTCTTTTCACCAAAAATCGTGGGCTCTAATTATAGTACTTTCTAGAATACCAACATCACATTACAAATTAAGAAATCAGTGTCACTGCAGTTACTGCTTTTTATACGAGGAATATGCACTTACTGCCTTCTGTCATTGTTGAACTTGGGAAAAAAAAAAATTACGTAGGCAGTAAGTGTTTTCTCCCTATAACTGATACGTACAATTTCTTTAACTGCATTTTTTTGGTGTGTAAACGATACAGAATTTCAAGACGAATCCAACGATACCAAAAACTACATTTTTATTTTTTATGTAGTTACTGCCTTCTTACTAATTTTTTTTTTCTTGTGGCCCACGGCTATGGAAGCCTTCCGGCCAAGAGTGCAGTTATCACATGAGATTACAGGAGCAAGTAGACAGACTTGAATATTCTTCTAAAGACAATTTCATATACAGACAATTATTTCAGACCATTCGGACGAACACAAATTAACACCCAGCCTGACCTGGGAATCTAACCCAGAACCCCTCGCACAAAAGTCGACCGCGCAGCCAACTGAGCTACGGGGGGTCGGCCCTTCTTCCTAAGCAGGGCAGAATAGTCCGGAGGCTGACATGTACCTCAGGGGTGACACCTTAAACGCTACTTAAAAAAAGTTTTTTTTTTTTTTTTTTTTTTTTTTTTTTTTTTTTTTTTTTTTTTTTTTTTTTTTTTTTTTTTTTTTTTTTTTTTTTTTTTTTTTAAGAAAATGTTTGCAAACTAATGTCTAAACATTTATTAGTCCAGGCATTACAGCACGAATGCCGCAGGTCCGTAAAGCGGTCTAAATTTTCCAAATACCGCGGTTACTTGTGGGAAGGGTTTTTTTTTAACCCCGGACGTAAAAAGAGGAGTGTTATAAGTTTGGCGTGTATATCTGTGTGTGTATCTGTGGCATCGTAGCTTCTAAACGAATGGACCGATTTTGATGCGTTTTTTTTTCTTTCAAAGCTGACTTGATCGAGAGTGTTTTTAGTTATGATTCAAGGAAGTCTGTTCAGTCGTTTGCTATCATCAGCTCTTTTCTAGTTGTTGAAGGGATGTGAGCAACTTCTGCAGGTCTAATCGATTTGAAATTTTAGTATCCTGTGAGTCGAGGTTATTTAAATTTAAAATTTAAATCTTAACTTGTACAAGCGGAGTGTTTGATGTAAAAGAAAATAACCTTCCACGGCCTGTCTAGGTGTACAAAATATTTTACACTTTCACAAAACCATTTCTAGGAAAGTGGTTGCGGGGAAAAATTTTTGTAACCCTTCAAACAATAAAATGCACAAGAATACTTTCATAAATGTACAATCATTATTTTTAAATATACACAAATTTTTTCAGATATACAGGCATGTTTGTACTGTTGCAAGCGTTTCCAGTAAAGTTCACAATATATATTAATTTGTAAACGTAATTTTTTAAAACTAGTTTCGAAAGGTTTTTTTTTTGTTGTAAAAGTATACATATATTTTTACTGTGTAGTCGAGGATGGTACTGCGGTAGTTTGCTATTGCTTTTCACAGTGTAGGGATGACGGAGGGAGGGGGGTGAACATAACACGCAGTCCTGAACCCGGAGAAACAACTCGACCGTGATTCAAACCCGGGACCTTTGGTTCAACAGTCAGAAACACTAACCACATAGCAGGTCGGACAAACACACATACACGAGAGTGGGGCCGCGGTGGCCGAATGGGCAGACCATTCGCCGCCTACCAAGGCGATCCGGGTTCGATGGGGTCGGTCCCCAGATTTTCGCATGTGGGAATCATGCTGGTCGGCGGGTTTTCTCGGAGATATCCTGTTCCCCCCGCCCTTTCATTCCGGCACTGTTCTATCCTCATCTCGTGTCACCCCTCACCAGCACTAAAGACCTCGATGCTGAGCGTTGACCAAAATCTCTCACTCTCACGCATACACGAGACGTGTTATGTGATTCCAGCTCCCGCCGATAGGAGCGTTGTTCCTTCTGCAGTAGCACATTGCTCTGTAGGGGGCGTTAGTTTTTTACATTGTTGTTTATAATTTGAAATATAATCGTGATTTTAAAATATACACGATGTTCAACAATTCTATGTCCAAATTGACAGGGAAGTTGGAGACAAATGCAAATAAATTTTGCCAAATAACCATGTGTCGGAAACAAATAGATTACGAGTAATGGGTAGAAACATGTAAAATTCGCGTTATTAACTGACAGCTGACTAGACTCCAAGTGACTATAGGCTCGTTCGACGTCTCCCACAGGCTGGTATTGTCGTGACTTACCGCGGAGAATGCTTACACGGTAGAGAGGCCAATCTCTGTAAAGACGTAACGCACGTAAATGCCAACACATAAAAGTTCGTGGCCAATTGAATCGCAGATTATACTCTGTTGTCTACAGGAAACTAAAATTTAGTCTGCTTCCAAATGATAACGCTAATTTTGCATGTCTCTAGTAATGGGTGTTCAGGTGTATCGGGTGTGGTTCAGAAGACTAAGACGGTAATTGTTTACGAAATTTTATTTATTGAGCAATGTCACAATAAATGAGCAGCATTACCCTCCGCGAATAGCCGGTATAGATATAGCAGGGTGTCCTGTGGTCGCTGGAATACGTGTGCGTGGGTTGTCCTGTACATCTTCCAGCGAACACGAGACTTCTTGCTACGTCGATACCGACTCTGCGCTGAGGTTAGTGCTGCTCATTTTGAACATTTAATGCAATATTGATCAAGAAAATATAGCACTTTAAACAGTTACCGTTTGTGTCTTCTCAATAACACCCGGTACCCTTGCATACTTATTACTCCTTAACTATTGGTTTCCGACACATTGTTATCCGGCCAAATATATTCGTATTCGTCTCCATCTTCCCTATTACTTTGGGCATTGAATTTTTGAACATCCTGTAGTCATGCTACTTTAGCTATTGTTTTGATAAATTAAGTGTTTAAATATTAATAAATACATTATTATACTATTAGCCTAAGATAAATTTAGTCCGTAAATTCCATATATGTAATATATAGTAGAGGGAACATGACGTCACAAAAGTGTGTCCCATGGCCTCGAGAGTTTGGTGTAGTTTATTCATGTTTTCTCGGCGTAAAGATGCTGTCGTGTTGTTTGAAACTCATGGCGTACCTTCCAGAATATAAATTTAGTCATGTTGTGTCACCAAGATCTCGGTTTAAAACCTTATAGTAAGTATGTAGCTAATATTTACTTTTTACTAGAAACAGTTGTGTTAAGGAGAACAGTAACTTGGCAAGTATTGTTTACATTTGTCGTTATGAAATTTCTACGCAATTATACTATGCGATAATATGGTAGTATGCTCTCCTTAGTCCATATATTCATATGGTACCAAAATAACCGAACACAGTTGTGATTACTAAGCAATTGAATCAGGAATTTGCAAAAGGTACCAAGTCCATTTTTTGAGAAAATTCAGATTATACGAGATTTCTACTCCCCAAAGCCTTCTCTTGGTTGTCAGCAACAAAAGAAATCAAGTCCTATACAATAAATACGTTAAATGGACTAATACATAAATGTGGAACTTGCAAAAGGTACTAAGTCCTGGATTTAGCACCTTTTGTTAATAACAAATGATGTGGACATTACAAGGGCATTGTGATTCTCTACTTTAAACAGTGCTGTTACTACCAGTTCGTTTACAAATATGATGTGAAAGGAGTTGTTGAAGTACGTGAAAAGCTTCATACCTTCAATTTTCAGCTCCCAGGACAGTTGAAACCCGTTTTAATGCTTACAGAAATGCAACTGTACCAATTAAAAAATCAACACTTGAAAACATTCGCGGTATGTTGCAGTTTATGATGAAGCGGTCACATTCTACGAAAATATACTACATTGGCGGCCTGCCACAGACTAATAGACATGTCCGTGAATGTGCCAACAGTGCATTATTTTGTTCATGACTTACGTTATTGTCTTTGAAGAATCTATTTTTGTGTTGTTCAGTAGTATTTTCACTAGCATACACCAAGGTTCAAATATTCTACACCAAGGACATTATGCTTTCTCTGATAGCATTGCTTTATGGGTTTAAAGTTTAAGAAGGTGGTTTTTGCAATATACATTTCCATGTATCATATTATTAGTTTCTCACTAGAATAAGTCAATATGGCACTAATATCTACTCAAGACGTTATGCTTTATGTGCTATTGTTAGAATGAACGTTACTTAATTTGCAAAAGGTACCAAGTCCACAAACTTTATTAATTTATAAAAAATAAGAAACTAAGGCGTATCTATGTGACTTAGGATTCATATTATTCTACACACACTATACTTTCAAGTTATTCATTATTTCATTTCCAGATCCACAATGATAAGTTTTTTGTAGTTTCCCAACAATCTGCTCGCATGGACTTGGAACCTTTTACAAATTCCTGATTCAATTATTATCTTGGCTATCAAAGTTATTTCAAATATCCCGCGCATATTTCACTAAAGTCACGTGCCATATGGTGAATACACAGTTTAGTACGTAGTTGTAGACTATAGGCTATAGAGGATACTCCCTCTACCTTAAATTTACTCTAAGGTAAATTCATAGCCACCATAGAAAACAGAGACATAAGGACGTGAATTTTGCTAGTGTTTGCAGCTCTCGCCGCCGGTATCACGTCTCGCGCTTTACAATGCTAAAAAGCTGTAGTTTCACATATTGCACTTTTACGATATTTGCTGTATTTACGCGGACACTCACTGCACTGTGAATAAAAGGTGACGAGATTTCAATAACTCTAAAGGAATTAACTTCTAACACGTTCGGTCACGCTCACGGCCGTAGAAGAACTCCTGGAAACTGGTCCCATTGTTGTTTGGCTGTAGTTCGCCAAGTTCACGGTAATGCTATACGTCTTTGGCGCTGCAATCAGGACGGTCGGACTCAAACTCCGCCCACTTCCCTCCCACTTTTTTCCAGGGTTTACATTATAAAGATAAACAATTTATCTAAACGTATTTATTTTTATCAATTTATGAAATATTTCCTTCGCTCACAATCCTAAAGCATGGCTCCGGCAATCATTATTTACATTATAACGTAAACACTGGAAAAAAGTGGGCGGAGTTTGAGCCCGACCGCCTTGACTGCAGCACCAAAGATGCACAACACTCTCGGTAACTTGTCGAACTGCAGCCAAACAACAAGGAGGTTAAGCAAAATACATTGGTAGATAGGCGAGTGCCCAGATCCTTTCTTGTACGACCATGATCACAAACTAACTCTTTCAGAACCTCGGTAATATGGCCGCCTGCCGAGGCTGGCAAGTGGAATGCATCTCAAGAAAATTCGAAAACTGCTCAGCCAGTGTAAGTTACGTCTGTTTAGGAATAGCCTTTAAGGTGCTCCCTACCTGCGCTTCTAACACGTTGCAGCGAGTTACCGCTATTGGTTTTTTTTAAAGAAACTATTTAAAGCAAATCATACGTGTAATACCAAATATTTTGCAGTTGCCATAAAACTTTTTGTTGGATGGTTTATTATTTTGTAATCGCCAACAAACAACTTATTGAACACCGTAAAATATTTGGTGTTCACCACAAAAATGTTTGGTAGGGACTAAATTGTCAAAATATTTTGTAGCCACTTCAAAACATTACAAAACAGTTTTTTCTGTGAAGTTTTCTTGTTACGGTGCTATACAAATAGCGAAAACTAATTGATCTACTTAAATGAAATAATTCGCTGTGAACTAACATCACAAGAGCAGTGCAATAAAAAAATTTAAATCTCACAACGTAATATTTTTAATTTTTAAAAATAATTTGCAAACGCTTTAACTGTCTCGTGTTGCAGTAACCTTGCTGTGTATGGCATAGTTAAATGAGAGGCGTCACTTCACAAAGTCACCCCGGGCGCAGGGTTAAAGGGGGTGCTGGTGGTGCCGTAAATTCGCACTGGGAAGGAAATGTAAATGAGTGTAAAAAGATACAATATCTACCAATATTAAGACTTTTACTAGTTTTGAATTTGTATTTTTATTAATCTGGAACGCCATATAATGTTATAAATACAGTATTTATAATTCGAATGAACACTTAAACAACGCTAATGGTGCTAGTAAGTACAGGTTTTATGTAATTTCACTAAAATTTTATACTGGTTTTTCACGCGAGCGCAAAACAACGTATGCAAGATACGTTTATTGGACTGATTGAAAAAGCAGGGGGAATCGAGGGGGGAGCAAATCTTGCCGCAAGCGAAGGAAAGCCTAGATCCTACCTTGCCTAAGTGGAATCTTGACCTTCTTCCTCTCACCTATTCATTTAGATTACTAATACAGAACTGTATTTGACATTGCACTGTCAAGTGACAAGCAGTAACTGTCAGTGACGTTTCCTTCCTAGGCTTGATTTCAAAAGTGTTGCGTTGATAGTGAAGCACTATGATAGCTTACCTGGATGAGGAGGGGCGGTGGACACCTGGTCCATCGCCAGCATCAACACTGCAGCGAGCAGCAATAGCGCCGTAGTTGTCTTCGCGACCATGTCGATGGCGTCTCTGCTCTCTGAGTCTGGACAGCCCCTCGCGGCCCCTGACTTTAATACTCGCCTTCCTGCCGTGACGTCACTCCCAGCCCTCGCTGATTGTTGAGGATGAACGCGTCGTGCCCACCCCACGCTTTGTTATGTCCGCAGCCCACACTCTTGTCACAGCTACGTGCTAACAGTCTCTCTCGTTTACCAACACCAGGTTTTAAATGGCCTTCTTCAAGACGCCTGTCATGCGTGATCTGTTTTACGAGAAAATGCTGTTCTTATTCTCACTATCTTTATCTAATAAGTTGACTTGGTGGGTGAAGGAGTAGATGCAACAATTTTAAAGCCACGGTGTTTAAATAAATGCGCGATAAAAATTACTATAGGATACTATTTTCGTTGGACATTTGTGTAAATCAGGAATGAGCTTTAAGTTAAAAAGTAATGAACCAAAAAAAAAAAAAAAAAGCTATGTGAGTGGCATCTCCCCCGAGCGACCATAAGGGTGTTCAAGTGCAATAAAATTATAGTTTTATATTTTGATGAAATATCGTAAGTTTTGTAGACAATACTTGTGAATGTAGTTTCCCCTTACAAAACAATTTTAGCTCTCATAGTTTTCTCATAACGGTGCGTCAAAGTCAAAACTTGCATGTTCTGCTGCCATGCAAATAGTGAAAACCAATCAGCCTACTTAAATTAAATGATTCACTGTGAACTTACATCCCATGAGCTATGCAATAAAACATTTAGAAACCCACAAGGCTATAATTTGAATTTTTAAAAAATTCACAGAAGTACAGAAAACATTTGCTAAGATTCAAGATTTAAAAAAAATAAAATAAACATAGTTCGCGGGATGTTTCTTAATGTTTTAAGTAGCCCATGGTATTTTATTTCACTTACATAAGTCAACTGGTTTTCACAATTTGCATGGCAGCAGAACATACGAATTACGACTTTGATGCACCTTTATGAGGGAACTATACCACCTAAAATGGTTTTGTAAGAGGAAATTGCACTCACAAGTATCGTCTACAAATATAATATTATTTAATATAAATATATAATTATGATTTAATCGCACTTGAACACCCTTAAAGATAGAGAGCGGAATAATTTAGTGTTATTATCTGACAACAGACTCGATGTTGTTGTATGATTAACAGGGCCATGAACTTTTCGCAAAAAGAATTTTGCCCCGGTTTGTTTCAATCAAAGCACGTCATTTGCCCTAAAGTCATTTACCCTAAAATGTCAATACATTCCTACTGTCACTTGCCCTAAGAATCACTTGGCCTAAACTTCACTTGCACTAAAAGTCATTTACCCTAAAAGTCACTAGGCCTAAACGTCACTTGCCATAAAAGTAAATTCGCCTAAATTTTACATGGCCTAAACGTCACTTGGCCTAACAGGCATTCAGCCTAAAACTATTTTAGGTCATATGAGTTAAGGTCAAATGGAGTGTACCCTTTTCAGTGCCTTACGTTCACATCTACAGTTCAGTTTCATAGTCAGTGATTGGATGTTTCAACTGTCACGTGTCTTAGGGTTCTACCTTCAAATAATGTACATGTGTTGTTGCTGTAACTTTACTGTGTTTGGCACAGTTAAATGAGAGACGTCACTTCACAAAGTCACATTGCCAATGGACGACTTGAAGTACACGCCCCCTGACGTCACCGCAAGGGAAAAGTACTGTGGGGAACAAAGCTTGTTTACAAACATGCTGATTTGTTAGTTGGTAATTGCAGAAAGCAAAAATGTTGCGCACTCATAGATTTGCAAGCAAGGGTAAAAAATAGTAGTTTCTACTTCATGGTTAAGATACGCAAATACATAAGATTAATGTTTACCTGAAAAAACGGCAAATTCTAAACAAATAATCAATTTTCTTGACGTACATCTCATCCGGGACATTTGACGCCAAACGGCTAAATGAAGGTTATGTCCGGCTGCGGTATCAATGGAGATAGGAATTGTTTCCCACACCTGACTGAAGCTCCGCCTCTTTTCAAGTCGTCCATTGCCACGAAGCAAAGCTGCATATGTGCATTGATACAAACTGGGGCAAAATAGTTTCCGCGAAATGTCCATGGCCATAGTGATCGTCTGACTATTGCTGTTGGTCAACGGTTTGTTTGCCGAGCCTGAAGGACTATTAAAACATGTTATATAAGATTGCCTGCGAAATATCCACTATCCTGAGATTGTTAAATGTTTGCTGCAATGGCAGTTTACAATTAGAATTTATTGGTTTGTGGACATATGGACATACGCCATTGCTCACGATTTGCTGATCAAACCTGTGTAGAATGACAAAATACATAAAAAAGAACAAGGAAAAAAAAGTAAAAACACAAACAATAGAAAATAAATGCTGTCCCAGAGGAATTCTGTCAGTCTCAGCCTGAAGACTGGAATAGATTGCAATTCCCAAAACGTTGCATTTTTTCGTTGGTTTTAAATTGTGTTGTCTATTGTCTTTTGTTTGTTGTTCACTGTTCACTGTTTTATCTCTATTTTCATCTATTTTCATCTATTTTCATATTGGGAATCAGGTTCTATATTTGTGTCTGTCTTTCGTGTCTGGGTCTTGTGTCGATGTTCGACTGAATTATTTCTCTAGAATTTTGTGTGGTCCAATATAGTAAATATAAAACAAAATATCTGACAGAATTCCTCTGGGATTGCTATTTTTTTTCCTATTTTTTTTGTGTGTGTGTTTAAAATTTGTTTTTTTTTTTCTTGTTCTGTTTTTTTGTACTTTGTCATTCAACACAGGTTTGATCAGCAAAACATCAGCAATGGCGTTTACTCACTACCCTGTAACGTGAGAGGTGTTAACGGTGCTTTAACGAGTTCTTAAGAACCGATAAGGGTGAAGTGAAGTGAAGGGACAACGCAACATACATGCCCGAGCCAGGATTCAACCTCAGGACCTCTCATCCCACCATATACTCTACGGAGGCTGACTCTATCCTGAAATGCAGACACACGAAGATACTTAGACCCTGTGTCAATAATGTCACGGGATATCTTTGGGTAGGACCTGTCGCCTAGTAATAACGCAACATTTACATGTTTCTCAGTATAATAAATGTATAAAAAAAATAATACGTGAAAGAAAATTCTGGCCTTTGAGACGAGGACTTAAGATGGCGTGGTACATAACTCAACGCTAAAAGCATTAATCTATAACTGTAGGTTTCTTGAGGTCAATTTGCGAAAATTAAACAATAGTAATCCTAGACAATAGTTTTAGCCAAAGTTTGAAACAAAATTGTTTCCAGTGTTACGAACTTCTGAGGCACAATCTCTGACGCCGGAACCTCGTGCATTTAACTGCGGTGCAAGAGATCCTCGCGTAACAAGTTAGTAATTCTGGATAAATATTTAATTACTTGGCAAATATCATTATCTAGGATTGTCATTGAGTATTTTATCCATAATGGCTTCGAAAAAAGCGTAGAAATCAATTTATGTTTTCAGCGTTTATTTATCTACCACGCACTCTTTTTAAGGACAAAAAAAACAGTAGAGTGATTTTTCTGTAATATTGCCAACACTGCAGTGTGAGATGTCTGCTGCTTTCTCGGTTAAATTCCATGTTTGTAAGTATATTTCTGATTATTTCGGAGACGAGCTAGAACAAAAAAAAAATCTTTGCGTTCTGAGCTTCATTAATTCCCTTGTATTTATTTTTATAATCTCGTTCTGTCATTGTTTATAATTTTTTTAAAAATGAATTTGTACTACCTGATGTCATTACTTAGGCCTACGGAATTAATATGTTTTGTGTGAGTGTGTGTGTGTCAGATAGAACCAATCTTCGTTCGATTTCTTTCACTGATTTTTGTCTTATTGTTGGTATTCTGAAGGCATTGTGTTGCAAAGGCATATGTCCTCAATGTTTTGCCTTATCGCTCGCTTTTTGGGAAACTCTGTCAATGAAATTACTGTAACGTTTGCGTTACTTTTTTCAGTAGACCCATTGCGTATTTGATGGCATTTGGAGGGCTATAAGAAAATGAGAATAAAAATCGGCTCAGGAGAAAGGGCTTGGTAGATATAACTGTATGTCTGATTGCGTATTACGAAACAAGTTTGTAAAATATGAACAAAGTTTTGGCTGAAGACATTTTTTGGTCTGCTAAGAAGAGGGGTTAAGCAAGTTAATCAAATAAAGTACTGGGCACATTGCATACAAGGTGTTCGGATAAAAGTGTGCAACATTGTGAAAAGAGGAAGTACATTTCAAAATATAGAAAAAAAAAGTATACGTATTTTAAAAAATGGGATTTTACAATGTAGGAGCTAACAATCCTTCAAAATCGTAATGTGTATTCTGTTAACTTTAAATATCATTAAGGAGTCCTGATTTTCGTGGAATGTTTTTATGTTCCGGCTTATTGCTAAGTTTTTATGTGAACACATGCAGCTCTCTTAAAAGTGTTCAAAATTTTATTTTATATTAAGTAGTGTTAGTATTGAATACGTCACTTGGGAATACATTTTCCTCATTTAAAAAATATAACTCAGTCAGTTCTCCCATAATGGCACTTCAAAGTCAATATTTGCCTGACGTGTTTCGTTCTCGAAAGCCACAAAATCAAATGAACATAATTATTTAAAAAGAAATCATTGAAATTACATGCCTCTAACTACTGCTTGACATGTTTTAAAATCCATCACTAAATATTTTAGTATTAGAAAAAATTTCAGATTTTTATTTATTTATTTTTCTTAAACATATTTTACGATGGATTTTAAAACATGTCAATCAATGGCTCGTGACAGGTATTTTCAAAGCGAATTTTTCAATTTCATTATGTTCATTGGTAGGGATGATGGTCTATCGCTAGAATGTTATGTGCCAACATACCCTTGAAAACACTGTAGTTAATTGCAACACATATGCTTGGGTGATGTACGTTTGACAACACTAACCTGCCTGCAGACCAATAATAGGCATAAGATATTACAATAGCGGGTTTCTTATTGGTTAAGTCAAATAGGGAAACAACTCCAAGTATAAGCGAAGGAAAGTAATCTTCTGGAAATGTGAACGTAGGCTACGTTTAAACCTAGCAAACAGTCAAGTTTTCCCGCGATAAACCATAATCTCTATTTGTTGGTTTTCGCAGCTTATAAGAACGGAAAGCATGCAAATTTTCTCTTTGAAGTTGCATTCTTGGAAAACTAGGGTGAGGTAATTTTTTTTGTATGACGTTAAGTGTACTCCCAAGTTACGTCTACAAAAGTAATACTATTTCATAAAAATATATAATTACGATTTTTGCTCTCTTAATAGTCTGTGGTTAAACTTTTTTAAATCTCAGCGTCTTGGGGATAAACGTGTAAACAGACGTGTGATGTCGCAGCAATCATGTTCTGATGGTCACAGTCACACTGTAAAAAAACTTCCATGAATGTGTTTAGGAAGTTATTATCCCAGACGCAGTATGGTACAGTTACCATACTTCGTCTTGTAAACATGCAAACTTTTACAGTTGTTACAATACAAGTCTGGTAACTTCAGTATACATGTGACTGTTTTATATAATAGTTTAGGAGTGCTACCATGGATGTCTGGGTAACAAGTCTACCATATACCTACTTTCTTAGCGCTCCTATACGCACTTCTGGTAAATTTACAAACGATTTTTAGATTGCAGATAAGTAACGCCTCTACAAGAAATGATGCTAATAGCCAAGAAGCAGAACTGCAGATGTGCACATACGGCACTGAAACAAACTAGGGCAAAACTCTTTTCGCGAAAAGTTCATGGCTATACACATTGTGCATGTAATTTGTAATCGTACAACATTTTACGACACTAACAGTTTCGTCTCAAATTTAACCCAGGATTCATGTGGTACTCTTATTGTGAGATTATTTCTGGGCATCCTGTATTGTCCACCCAATAAAATGTTGTCGGATTAACTGCATGCACTCAAAATCTGAATTAGTGAATTATCATTGATCCACGCTGATTGATGGAGCAGTTTCAACGATTTGAATAAGTGAAAATAGCCACTGTTTAGTTAGTGAATATTCACTGATTTCCTTTAAGAGTGCCAACATCTTACAAGTGAATCAGTGAATATTCAAAGTTCTTTCCAGTTGTTTTCAAGGAACAGTTTTCACTTATTGAATCAGTGAAAAATTACTGGAAAATCCGCTAACATTTACTTATTCACGTGTGGAATGTTGGCACTCTATCGGAATCAGCGAACGGTCACAGATTTCATCGTGGTTTCTCACTGATTGAGTTTGTTGAAACTGATCCATTCATCCATTGGCGTGAATCAGCGAATATTCACAAATTCAGAATTAGCGTGTGCATGTTTCGTCGTACATATGTTTGACTTCATCAAACTGTTCTTCTCTGTGGGACTGCGCTCGAAGGCTTGCTCTGCGGCGAATGAGTGCTCGCTCTAATCTGTCGACGAGCCGTGCCCTGATTGGATGATTGTTCCTAACGAGGTCACCGTTATTTTTACCAGTGTGGTCATAGGTCACACGGCAACATAACATTTCCGCAGTACTCACCAGTCAACTTCTGTTTGCCGAGACACCCCATGGCCTGGTGGTCAGACCGCTTACCTCCCATCACGGCGATCCGGATTCAACATCCGCAGGAGTAATTTCCGATTTTATCACGCGGGGAAAAGAGGCAGACGTTACTATTTGCTGTCAGGTTATCTCTGGGTTATCCATTTTCCCTCGCCCCTCGCACTCCCTCGTTGAAAATCGTCGCTATTAAGCGTCAAATAAAATCTTTCACCCACATTCTGACTGTGCACGTAAAGCGTGTAATACGAGTAATAATAATAGGCCTATATGTGAAAATGTTTATATTTCAATTGAAACTATGGTGTTTTATCAGTAATAACTTAAAATATAAAACTCTTTTGGTGTATCGAATGTTGTGTGTGGTAGGTCCTGTGTATTTGCGTGTGTGTACGTAAATATATACCCTTTACTAAGTGAAAGTAGCACTTTTTGTCTACATGCCAGGCGTTGGATTATTTTCACAGCAACAGGTGTGTGCATTTATCTTGTAGGCCCTAAACGATGCATTGTAGGATGTAGAAGATTGCAACAAAAGGACCTTTTTTTTGTTCCTTTCTATGTTCTGCTCGAATACGCAAAATGAAGTGTTCACAATACCTGACGGCAAAGTAATTTTATCTAACGTGAGATTCGCAGCCCAATTATTTTCATAAAAGGGAAGGTTCAAAGGCTGAATTTTTCATTGATTAAGTATCTCAGTAAAACGTAACAAATCCCACACATACTTAATTTATTTCCTAACTTTTTTTTAATATTTCGACAAAACACTATTCTTAAACTCGCTTTTCAAGGGCATATACCTCCCTTAGTATTCTCTTATCTTAAAAAGTGTCATATATAATGTCTGCTAACTTTTCCGTAATAAATCACCTCCTAGAGTTAAGGGCTGTTAATTTCCTTACACCGTGTGTGTGTATATGTATGTATGCATGCATGTATGCTTGAATGTGTGTATGCTTGTGTGCATGTGTGTGTATGTATATATATATATATATATATATATATATATATATATATATACACACACACACACGCACACAAGCATATTATATATATATATATAACCTATACGATTCTGTATAATGTAGGCTTGTGGTTCACAAAAATCGATATGTAACGACATGTGCAAAAAAATTAAAGTAGGCTGTGGAGCTCTCAAGAAACGTTGCTAATGTATCTAACTTTTACTCATAAACGCCAAAATTAAGGTGCCAATCTTTCTCACTTGTTTTGCTTGTGGGCACTATTCAGTCAAATGTGGCTATGTCAGTCAATCAATAATGTGCGTACGGATTCGCAAATGGCGGGAACCGAAGGGCTTACGGATATTATGGGGTCATAAACAAGACGGTAGCCTATATGTAACTATTTTTAATTTAAAGACAAGTGACAGAACTCTATAAGACTACGTTCAACAACACAAATGCAATAGCGTCACGGCTGAAAGCAGGATAGTGCGAACTGACTGAATGGAAACGAGGATATTCACTTTAAAATTTTCTAAGCATAACTTCGAAATACGTCTTTCATATTCATATTGCATTTGTAAAGCACACATTTAATAGTACTTAAAAAAAAGACTGGCGACATCATATATGTCGTCTACCAACATGAATAAGGTGAAAAAAATGGGAAGTATTTCTATAAAGTTGGTAGTTTCGTAGAATCCACTTCGGCAAACCTCGGATTTGCTCGTGAGTGTGCGCCAAGAATTCCGCGACACGTAATACACACGAAGTGGTAATCTTTATCGCCTTGTTGCTAAAATGTAGTTTAAAAGAACCGTAACAAACACAATGAATCAGTGCGAGCTGTACAAAGTCAAGCGTGATTACGTAATGTAAAGTTTCCATGAGTTGAATGCCGAGCATGGTCTTCTGATGAATAATTTACTGCTTTCACTATATATAGACTTACAATGGGCAATTATTGAGTTAATTACTTGTTAGCCCTTTAACTTACATACAATTACTTCCATAATATTAAATAGATTACTTCTTAATCACTTTATCATTCATAATTTCTTTCCAACAATCTACTGCATAAAAATGAATATTTGTTCGTCTTCTATGCTTTTCTATATACCATTCCTGTGATTGCCAAACATGTTTGTGATATCATCTCTCGTTTGGAGTGTTAGAAAATTTCTTTGTATTTTCAGTTTAGAGCCATAACATTTTATTCAAATTGTATTATCAACATTTTATCTTCGACAAAGCATTGACTATATTCTTAGTAAACTGCTTGACAAAAATAATGGAATATTTAATTAATTTGTCGTGCAAAATAACTGGAAGGAAATTATGGGTTAACTTTAAAGAATTATCTTGCAGTGATTCTACACGACAAATTATTGAAAGATTCCATTATTGTTTATGTCAAGCAGTTTACCAACAATATATCATAATTTGTCGAAGAGAAAATTTTGAAAATTCAATTCGAATAAATGTTATGGCTCAAAAACTGAAAATAGAATAAAATCGTTTAACACTCCTCCTTAAGAGCCCTATGCAGCTGGCGCATGAATATTGTTGCAGTGTGTTAGGCGAAAGTTCTTTTTTATAAATACTACTAAACGTGTTTTCGATATCTTTATCTATGAAACTAAAACCCATTGAAACCATGTTTCTCTATTCATTATTTCTAGATTACCACGCTTAGAAACATCACTTTGGGGCAACTGAAATGTATATAAAAAATAACGGCTTTTTCACACTGTTGTGACGTAATAAAATACCAACAGAAATCTAAAAAAAAAAAAAAAAAAAAAAAAAAAAAAAAAAAAAAAAAAAAAAAAAAAAAAAAAAAAAAAAAAAAAAAAAAAAAAAAAAAAAACAAAAGCTAGGCTATATTCTGTGTTTTCCGTTGGTTAAAATCTTAGGGTAACCGCTTACAGCCCTATACGAAAAAAAAAAAAAAAACCCAACTACCAAACCACTGCACGCCGTTTTCGCTCTCCACACATAAGGACGATACTGTTGTTGACGCACGAGACAGTCTCGACCTTATCGCCTGCCTGTTTCCGTACCTCAGACGTGGCATCTAGCGCCTACTGTATAGGGCTCTTAAGGTTTTAAAAACACATTTATCATGGGAACCGTAGGAATAATAGACCACGGCTCTAACCACTACTGAACAGGACTCCGAGATATTACTATCGTCATAGCTGAAAGTGTTTCCTATTTATGATGTTTTTGGAAGTTTAATTATTTAAATCCTGAAAGGGAGCAGATATCGCATAACCGTTAACATAGAAATGTTGGAAATTATTTGTACTATGTAGCCTATTTATTTTAAAACTAAGTTTTTTTTATAATTTTTGTTAATTATTGACTTTAGGAAAATTTAATTGAGTCGATAATTAGCTGAAATTATATAAACATATGTTTTCAAAAATTAGACTACACAGTACAAACAATTTACAAAATTTCTATGTAATGGTTTTGTGACATCTGCTCCTTTTCAGGATTTAAAGGTAAAACTTACTAAAATATCATAAATGAAAACCCGTGGCCTTAAGACCATGGTCTTTCATTTATTTCAAACAATTGCAAATAACTCAAGTATTTTGTAACCAAATGCTTTGAACATTTTTGAGACTGTTTACAGTCATACGATACAGAATTTAGTCAGATCGTTTTTTTTAAGCAATGTACCATTTTCTAGCGAAAAAATTATTTGCTCCATTTAAGCTTATTTTGACAACAAAATATGTGATATTTCAGGGGCAAAAATTAAAAAATAAATTTGGTGAACTGCAAGAGGAAAATTCGGATGCAAACGATATGTTTAAACTATAAGAATGAATTTTGATATATGTAGTAATTTGCGTTAGTAAAATATTTTCGAAACCACTGCAAAACTGAAGAGCGAGGCCTTGAGTGCAAGTGTTTGGGAATGTTGGTAGTATTTATTCAGTAGCACTGCAGAGACATGTGCCGTTCTTGCAGACTCCCTTCACGTAGCCCTTCTTCTGTGTCACGCAAGTCGCCGTGCAATCATCTTCACTGCCGCAGCCGCTGGACTTGTCCTCCACCACTGCCGCAAACATAAGCACACGTCCACATTTGTCATAGCACAGAACACTCACGTAGCGTAGTTGTGTTACAAGTCGAAGCCATGCTATCTAGTTACTGTTTTTTTTTAGTCGATATTCATTTTTTTACGCCTAAACGAGAGCACGCATAAAAAAATCTGACTGGCAGTTTTGCTTAAAATAATCTTCTCTATTAGATTTTTAAATGATTGTTGCAATGGGAGTTTACAATTATAATTTATTGGTTTGTGGACATACGCCATTGCACATGAGCAATGGCGTATGTCCACAAACCAATAAATTCTAATCTTCTCCATGTTGGCTGATTTTTTTCACGGCAGTAAATCCTATGGTTTTAGCTAAATATGTAATCAACTAAATTATGGTTAATTGACATTTTAGTTTAAACCGTATAGTTTCATGCTTTGAAGAAAAATAGCTGTCACGACAAAAACCATTTTAAACATAACGGCCAGACAACTTTTTGATATATGCACTTTGAGCAGGCGGTGGCTGTGTTACACAGACCTAGGTGAGTTACTGGGTAATTCGTACTAAGGTTAATTATTTCACAGGTTAGAAATATAAATGTTAAAAGTTTGGCAAAGGACAATTTCTACCGCTTGAGCGCTGGTATCGGCAGAGGGTGCTAACTGACCAATCACAGAGATTTTCTGAATATTACGTTGCATTATGTTGATAATTTTAAATGCGAGATTGGTTTATTTTCACTTTAAAATTAAGTTATATGTCTCCTGTCATTTCCAAGCGTATGTAAATTTAATTTTACTACGGTTCCATATTTTTCTGGTCCCTTAGCGAAAGCAGCGAAACTAGCTGCAGAAATTGTCCCTGTGCCAAACTCTCCCATTAGAAAATACATTTTATTCCCAACCTGTAGTCGAATTAACCTTGTTCGTGCCTTGCTCCTTGTATGCTACTGGCGCAAGTGTGCCTGCATATGCCAGTCTAATGGTTCCACAACAAATTGATAGTTAGTCATAGCTTAGCACCGCACTCCTTGGAAAACTCCACGGTACGTCACTGACAGAACAACTGCAGTGTCTCCACCACGAAAAAATTAAAAGACACTAGAAATACTGCAAAAATATACTAGATATGGGGGAAAAGTACTAGACGTACTAAATGTACTTTTAAACAATAAATAATATATTAAAGACAGACCAACTATTATAACATTTAAAATACTTCTTTATTCTATTTGCACAATTTTACTAGAAAATTATTTGCATGTGTGCAGATATTTTTTTTTTTTCGCTTTCGTTCGAAATTGTATAGAGGGGACTGGATTACAAAAAACAGTACTAACGTACTAGATATAGTATAGTACCTTTACCGAATATGGCCATCTTAAGGTTCACAAATTATGTGTGACTAAGTAATTAATTATATTACTAATATAACACATGGATGATGTAATATATATATTTATGTATGGTGTATGTTCATACTGGAGACTAGTGTGTATTGATCCCACATAGACCTCGGTATTACCACACAATGGTGACTAGTGGGTCATATTGAGAACTGGGCCATACTCGGTACAGGTAACTTACAATGACACAAGGGATAGAGTAACTGTTACTGACGATAGGACCGTGCCAAGAGGTTTGGCAGTGGGAGTGGGGTGAGAGGGTGGCCGCCCCCTGTATGTCAACTTGGGGGAGGGGGGCAGATTGTGCCTCCCCCTTTTTTCCCATATTTGTATTTACGGCCATAGTCTACAGCAAATTTCATCGTCAAATTTTTATTTCTATGTTTGTACCAGATTTTTTTCTCATTTTAGACAAAAATTGTGACTAAATCTTGCTGTTATGAAAAAATTTGTGTATCTCATGGTTTTTGCGTAATGACTCGTAAACATCAAAATTTTCATGTTACGGTTTTATGTACGCCATAAAACCAACTGACATACCAAACTGGAAAAAAAAAATCACAATGAATAAGAATGTTGTACATATACACACACAAACATATATAATGTGTGTGCGAATACCCAAATTACTTTTATAATATGCATAATTTACTTACTGAAGAACAGTCGGAATGCCACCGGCTTGTCTTTTCTAGGTTTCGCCTCATCTGAAACATAATTTAACGACGTAATTTAATGCAGTTTTTCGAAAACAAACTGAATTGTACCGAAAATTTTATGTACTTCTTCAACACAATATGGTTCAAAGAAATAATTTGATAAACTCTGCAAGTTACCGCTGAGGGCACTATGAATATATACCGAGAACACATTAACGTTTATTGTGTTTCGAAGACTAGGCATGATATTCATTTGGTATTAAACACTCAAAATGTAATCATATTACTTGTGTATTTCTTGTAATTAATGTAAACTGTAGAATCATTATTGGAATGTTTTTCATTTTGCAAAAGTAAGGATAAGATTGATATTCACTATTGTTAAGGAATTCAAAAACTTTCCCGCTATTTATATTTTCGGTTTCATGAAGTACCTCATTACGTATTATTTTATATGACTTGAATCATCACATTGTCGTGAGGTAAGCTTACCATGGTTAGGTTCCATAAACTGTAACGTTTTTAATTTGACATTCCCTAATTAGAAATATTATATCATTCTAAAATATAACATTACAAGTGGCATCAGCGATTATACGGAACGTGTTAAATCCTATATTTCGCTCTGAGTTTGGAATGATTCCAAGTTGAAAGTAAAGTATTCCGTATTGTAAGTAACTTGGAGATTTAAGGCCGTACTTTTATGTCTCTACACTTTTCATGATAATTAGCCTATTTATTTTTAAACAAAAGGTTTGTTTAAAATGGTTTTCCATCATGTTGGATATTTTTTCAAGACAACAAATACTATGATTTTAGTCATTTATGCAATAAACGGAATTAAAATTTTTTATTAGTCGTAACCTTATAAGTTCTTCAGTTGAAAAATTTGATATTATAAAAAGCATTTTAAACAAACTTCCAGAGAGAGAGAGAAAGAAAGAGAGAAAGAGAGAGAAAGAGAGAGAAAGAGAGAGAAAGAGAGAGAGAAAGAAAGAGAGAGAAAGAGAGAGAAAGAGAGAGAGAGAAAGAGAGAGAGAGAAAGAGAGAGAGAGAAAGAGAGAGAGAAAGAGAGAGAGAAAGAGAGAGAGAAAGAGAGAGAGAAAGAGAGAGAGAGAAAGAGAAAAAAAGAGAGAGAGAGTGATTCTTCTTTCGTTTAAGAATAAATAAATAAATAAATAAATAAAAATAAATATAACCAAAACCGGTAGAAACGGGCGAGCATGGCGTCAAACCGGATGGCAAGGTATCGTACACCTAGAGACGGACTTCCGAGATGAAAGTCGTATGAGAGGTAAAATAAGATGAGGCTCTAAAAGTGGAGCAGCGACGAAGTAAAAGAGCAGAGGAAGCGAGAAAACCCCCGAAGAAAACCGGCCAACGACAGCCAATGTCCACGGCGTTTTCTAAATGCCGAAGTTTGGGAGCGACCCCGCCGGGAAACGAACCCTGTTCGCGTTGCGAGGGGCGAGTGGTCAAACCACTGTACCACCTGTACCCCTTGTTATATCGCACCTCTAATGCAATACCAACATAACTAAAAACCAAACCGACATTTTTTTTAGTAATCTATACGGTAAAATAGAGAATAATTCTCTCTACCTAATGCAATACTAACATAACTAATATAAACATTCCAAACATTTGAAAAAAGTGTTTTATATTGAAAATTTTGGCCAAGTTACAGTAATTATTAGTGGATGACTAACATTTCTAGTATTTATGTTGCATGAGGATGAACAACAGATGTTATGTTTCAGAACAATGCCAATATAGTTTATGTTAGTATTACACTGTCATCATACAAAAATGTGAAAGCATGTATGTATGTATATCTGCATTTGTCTCAAATTGACATATTTTGAGGTAAAATGTTAGTAATGTATTAGGGTGCGATATCCGGCGTAAAAGTAGGAAAAAACATTTATTTTAAAATAAAGTACTACCCATTTAGATTGCTGTACTGAGCTGGTTGCTGTACGGAACGCATTGTAATTACGACGATTGTATTTCACTGGTAACGAATACTTAAAAAAAACTATATCAATGCAATTTTTTGGTTTACCTATGGATACCTGCATCACGAAAATTATAAACGACCAGCAATACAGCCGTAAACTTCCCGAGTACCTAAATCGAGACGCTGGGGGCAGAAGAAATTCTCCTCCCAGATGAAGCATGGGTACGTAGGTTCTCTCCTTGAAAATTTGGATCTCAGAACACAAAATATTTCTTTTTAAAAGGCGCCTACCTTGAGAGGTTTTGCGCGTGAGAGGCTCAGAAGTGATGGAGTTGTACGGGTGACCTTGAAGCGCGCATCAAATGCAACATCGTCACAACAACGAGCCAAGCGTTGAACTAACGTGCAAGATTTCCACCGATCCATTTTTACTATTGTACTTCAAGCGGTGACATATAGTTTTATTAGTGGTAAGTCAGCAGTAAAGCTCATTACACGTGTAGTATACTTTGGGGGTAGATTTTTTTTTGCTGTGTTGGAAGACTGCGAAGCAATGTTTTTAATGACACTTCGACCTTGTCCAAAGTCGGTTTGCTTTTCGTACGTTGGCACAGTAGGCACAAGTGGAACAACAGTTTCGACAAAAAAATCTTATTTTCCCGCATATTACAACAGAATAGAAGCGCGTGATAGGTTCTACATTTAAGACTATTTCGTACATAAACGTATGAATACTTTACGAGAAGGCAATTTTTTTATCAAAACCTACAATGGCACTTTCCGGCACCAGTAAATCGCTGCTCATGACTAGTTGTATTTATAAATACTTGACTTCACATCCGTGTCAGTGACCCATAGTCGAGGGTGGGACAGAAAAAGGAGGGGGGGGGGGGTGTCGGGGGGAAGTGGCTTCGCGCACGAGGGAACATGTGCTCCATCAACTTCAAAATTACTTTGTAACTGATTACCATACGCCACTGGAAATATACGTTCTTTTCGTATTACCTTGTCTAAAATATACCCTCGAAATTCAGCCATCACCAGAGACAGTGGAAAATCGCAGTTCAGGGGTTATGTATGCTTCATAAATATTAGTGTTATAGTAAGTTTATGACTTTTATGCAATCCGAGATATTGTTGAGTGAGATGTACATATGATATGCACAAATTTGAAGACATTTTAACACACGAAACGGAGTTGCTACAAAGAAAAATTACTTGAGATATGTTTTTAATTTTCTAGACACTGTAATTATCAAGAGCCCTGTTGTAAGATGTCAATATTAAATAAACTTTATAAATATTACTTCAACTTTGGTAATTTAATGATTTTTGGAAAAAAATATTTGTCCACGTAGAAAATAACGACAAAAAATTAATAAATCCCGGGATGATTTTAACCTGGAATTTACCAGTATTTTCTACGCAGTGACAACAACCGTACCAACCATATCGTTAGCTTAGTGCAACAACTAGTTAACTTAATTTTTCCAACTCTTAAGTCATTTGCATATGTCTGCTCTAACCTTAAGTATTAATTTTTCTATTGACATGTATGTAATTATAAATGTATCAATTAGGAGTGTTGCAGCAACATAAATATTTGTTTCAACAAATAACTCTGTGTGTGACAGAAGGTATTTTCAATGTTACAAAAATGGGCCGCGGACCATTCGCCTCCCACCAAGGCGATCCGGGTTCGATTTCCGGCGGTTTCGGTGCCCGGATTTTCGCATGTGGGAATCGTGCCGGACGATGCCGTTGGTCGGCGGGTTTTCTCGGCGAACTCCCGTTTCCCCCGCCCCTTCATTCCGGCGCCGCTCCATACTCACCTCATGTCATCCCTCACCAGCGCTGAAGACCTCGATGTTAACCGCTGACCAAAATATCTCACTCACTCATTGTTACAAATAGATATCTCCAGCTATATGTCATTCGGGATAAAGTGAGCACTAAAAATTTAACCTTTGAAAATTATCACTAACCGTTACTGCATATAATTCAACATTAACAATAGTTACCTTACTGCTTGTATGGTTGGCAGCGAGATTACGCAATATAGTCCCGTGTGTTTTTTCCACTTAAATTCAACAATACAGAAACAAAATCAATCGAAATCGACAAAATTATATTTTATATAAGTAATAAACTTTTTTATTAAACTGTATCGGTTCATACTGACTGTGCGCAATCTATCTTACACGCGCAAATATAAAGTGACGTGTCCAGAGAGGTTAGACACGTCCCGTTGTTAGCAGTTGCGTGCGGAAAGATACGACTGACTGAAAATAGAACTTTAACAGGGCTTTTTTTAGGGCTCACTTTATCCCGAACCACCTATACCTAGTTATTTAGTTGCAGCATTAAACCCACGATAAGTCTGTGGAAGAACATCATGTGTATAAGTTATATTGAAGCCTAGCAAAAGGTAACATTTATCAGTGCCTAGCCATAGGTTTACCTTGTCTGGTCGATATCGTAGAAGCAGAGCTGTTACCAATCTGCATGCTGCCCCTCACTAGAACCAGGGACGCGGAGACTAACAGAAGCGCGGAGGTTCTCATGGCACAGGACGTCGTCAACAATACTGACGAGCGTCTACTTGGTACGAGCTGTTCGCGGTAATGAAATCACGCCGTCAAAACGTTAAGCCGACACTACGTGTCATGTTAGTAGACTTCGTTGCAGAAGTAATAAAATAATTATGACGCGAGAATGCGAGGTGGTAGTCGATATCATGCTCGTAAACTTCGTTCGTCTTACGTAATTTACGGCTGCCAGCAGTATTACTGATTAAGCGACATCGTATTCAGCCACAAAGCAAGGAATGTAGAGATACTAACTCCGTATGTTATGTCTAGCGGTCTTATTTTCTTTATGAAAAGTATGTTGCGGACGTCTAAGACAACTTAACAATGTAAAAATAATATTGGTAAAAATATAAATTTTATTTCTTGTAATTATTAGTGTCATAGGTTTTCATTCGTTTACCTTTCTCAATTTGGTAGCATATCTACCTGGCGTACACGGAGTTTAATATATAATTAATGAAAAAAGCAATTACTTCTCCATTAATCTTGCCTAAAGATATCTCGTGAAATGTCTGAAAGAGTGGCGTGTGAAAAATTTGGACAGTGTTTTATTTATAATAGTTATTATCTGAAGTATAACAAAATATGATTTTTACTTGTATTTTAGTAAACAAATGTTCAGTCATATTATTTAAAAATTTGATTTCCTTCTGTGCCAATATTTCATAAGGGATTTTACGTAAAAATGTTTGTTCAAAGGATGTTTTACAATGTTATTACTGCGAATATTAATTACTGATAACACTGATTTGTCATTAAATATACGGCAACAAATTGGTACTTTCAAAGCAGTACTATAAATATTATTCTGAAGCCTGTTCAACATTGTCAGCGACCACTTCCTTCAGACGGCTGCAACTTGTTTACAAACGTTACTATGACAAAGGTGTGTATCGGACTTTGCTTCTTAGCTGCGTCCAGTATGTTACTTTAGCATAGCGGTGATTTGAAATGTTACGTACATGCGAGTGTCGCCCTTATGACTTTATTACTCACGGCCTTTGGACGCGGAGAATAGTTCCATGTAGGGGAGAGCGCACAATCGCACGTAGGGGCTTTACGCGTTGAGGTGGTACGGCATTGTCGTCCTTATTGTTCTCTCTCTCTCTCTCTGCTCCCCGTACTTGCTGACACAGTGAGGTGGCGCAACGGTAACACTTTGAACTCACATTCTGGAGGACCCGGGTTCGATCCCCGGCTACGGCCATCCAGATCTCGGTTTTACGTGGTTTCCAGAAATCACTCCATGCGAATGCTCAAATGGTTCCTTAGGGATGTTCAAGTGCGATTAATTCGGAATTTTTATATTTGTATAAAATCATGTTAGTTTTGTAGACGATTCTTGTGCGTATAGTTTACTCTCACGAAACAATTTTAGCTCTCATAGTTTTCTCTTAACAGTGCATCAAAGTCGAAATTTGCATGTTATGCTGCCATGCAAATGGTGAAAACCACTTTACTTGTTTAAACGAAATAATGCACAGTGAAATAACATGCAATGGGATATAACGTATTAAAAAAAAACTTCCAGTTAACAATTTTTGTATTTTAAAAAATTGCTGAATTTTCAACTTTTTTCTTGTACTTTTACGTTTTTTTTTTTTTTAATTAAAATAATTACGTGCGAGCTTCTAAATGTTTTGTTGCGTAGCTCCTGGAATGTTTCTTAAATGAAATAATTCAAGGTTAACTAATTCAATTCGTTTTTACTATTTGCACGGTAGCGTAACATGCAAATTTTGTCATTGACGCACCGTTATGAGAAAACTATGCGAGCTAAAATTGTTTCGTAAGAGAAAACTATACTCAAAAGTATCGTCTACAAAACTAGCACAATTTCATAAAAATAAAAAAATATGTTTTTATCGCATTTAAACAGCTTAAATTGGCCATGGCCGACTCCCCTCCTAGTTCCTACCATTGTGTCGCAGACTGAATAGTAATACAGACGTGAAATGACGTGGCGGATCGTTAGATACGTGCGAACTTCGTAGCTTATTGGTTGCCCGAGGCTGTTGATTCCAGCCCCGTGTATGTTTGGCTCCTGCATGTTACTACAGGTTTCCTATTGGCCTGCCTGCCGGCTAGCAGGAGCACTACCTTACGCTGATTGGCGGTAGATATTTTTTACCCGCCACGTTACTGGCCAGCGAAGTCAGTTTCAGTTTGCTGGCGTGTGTTAGCCAGTTCGCCGTCCTACCAACTATTTCTCTTCTGTATTCCTAACTATTCTGTGATTGTACCCAGTTGTGAGTGAGATAATTTGGTCAGCGTTTAACATCGAGGTCTTTAACGCTGGTGGGGGTGACATGATGTGAGTATGGAGCAGCGCCGTAATGAAAGGGCGAGGGAAACGGGAGATCCCCGAGAAAACCCGCCGACCAGCGGCATCATCCGGCACGATTCCCACATGCGAAAATCCGGGGACCGACCCCGCCGGAAATCGTACCCGGATCGCCACGGCCGGAGGCGAGAGGTCTGACCCCTCGGCCACCGTGGACCCTGTACCCAGTTGTGTGTCACCGTCTACAATGAACTCGCTGTCGACGAGGCGTAAAGCCCATGTACCTCACTTTCCCAATCCAATCGTACTTGCAGGATGACGTCACCACGCGGCGTCGCGGCGCATTGGTCGAAGTCGGAATGAATCATTCTCTAACTCAAACCCACGCTCTCGATGCGTTCAAGGCTCGAACCAAACCAAGGCTAACATCCTTACTGTCGTGACGTGTTACTTCGCACTGGGTGAGCTGTTTTTGTTGACTTAGATGAAGGCCGTCTGCTAGTTGTGGAAGGCGACACCCACTTACTGTTTTTAAGATTCCTTAAGGGAAGTCCTCGACTGGCGCATGGACGGCATTGCAGCGTGTCACGCGTATTATTTTTTACGCGAAACCACTTAACTTATTCCTATTATATTTATTTACGAAAAGAACACACACTTGAAACTATGCTTCTGTGTTTCCAAAAATTCAGCACGCTTGTTAGAAACATGATTTTCGGGCCTCTATAAATGGCTAAAAAAAGTTTTTGTTTTTAAGGCTGTTGTAACTCCGAAAATATTACCTGAATTCGTAAAGTTAAACGGGGAGGCATGCGTTGGTCTTTACTTCATACTATTCAAAAATAAAATGTTGCGGTCACAGCTTGAAATCCTGTAGGAAAAAACTGCAAGGAAAACCTTGCACGCCAGTTTGGCGCGCTGCGAATAGAGGCGATATGCTTCTCATCAAGTGTGGGATGCTGGCTCTTATCACTACGCTGTTCCCACGCGTCAACGGTGAAAATTCGACACCGGCGAAGACTTCTCTTAACACTTAAAACTATACCCAAGTAATGTTCGTGATAAGATTTAATAGAAATTTATCTATCCCAGAAAAAAATATTGAAGTACTGCAAGATCGGCTTCGTAAGCATTTGATTTTTTTGGGGGAAGGGGACGTCACTGGTAGAGAAAGTGTACATATAACCTACGTAATAAAGGGGTGTGAAGGAGTCCTCCACCGGGAAATTTTATATTTTAAGGTGCAAAATGCTACTATTTAAAGAGTTTCTGCATCAAAATATTTAATATACAACTGTAGGAAATCTTAATCTTAAAAAATCTTAAAAACTACGAAATTTTTTTGGGGGGACATGTCCCATCCGTCCCCCTCCCCCCCTCCCCCGTTTGCGACGCCCCTGTGCAAGGACATAGTTTTATTGTCACGCTGTAGTTTTTGTCAGTTTCGTGCAAGAACTCTACAACTTCGTCAATATTCATTTAATCAAATAAAAAAAAATACTATTTCTCACTACTTGACTCATCACCCTTAAATGCAAGTCGCGTAACTGATGCAAATATTCTCGTCGGACAGTGGCGTAGCCAGGGTTTGTGTAACGGGGAAGGGGCTTAAGATGAGAATAATAATGTGACGAACGCGGACAACTCTTTTAAACAGGAGACTGGTGGTCCTTCCCCGTGAAATTCGGGAGTGAGTGAGTGAGTGAGTGTGAGAGAGACAGAGATTTTGGCCAACGTGTAATATCGAGGTCTTCAGCGCTGGCGAGGGGTGACATTAGGTAACAATGGATCAACGCCGTAATAAAGGGGCGGGGGAAACGGAGATCCCCGAGAAAACCCGTCGACCAACGGCATCGTCCGGCTCGAGTCCCACATACGCGGGGATCGACCCCGCCGGGAATCTAGCCCGTGGAATTTGGTATTTCAAGGTACAAAATAGTGCGATTTTAGTATTTTTTGCAATGAGACATTAAATATTCTACTGGTAAAGATATTGACAATTTTTAAATAATTTTTTTCATAACTATATTCACGAGGGCTAGGGTGACGTAACCGCTATCCCGCTCCCAAATTGGCTACACCTAGTCTTACGGATACAGATATTTTCCAGTTTTGCCGTTAGTTCAATTTCAAAATTGTAAATTTTTTCCCAGGACAGTCCATAAAAGAGCATAGATCTAGCCTCTCAAACTTAATAATATTGTGACAACTCCCCTCTATTGGTTAATTTGGAAATAGACGCCACCGGAAAACGAAACGTAAATAAAAATATTTAAAAAAATCCACACATAGAACTACACCTTAAAAATAAGTTTCAAATTATTGTTCCTTCCACAGTGAACTGATAAGTAAACAAATAAGTACTTTAAATTAGCTAATTTTAAAAATAAAATAAGTAACGACTAAACTTACGTTTATTGTGTGTACATATATGGCAATTCCAAGAGATAAGCCCAAATATTAAACTATGATCTTCTTACCCGAATTGAATAAGTATAATATTGTGTATCTATACAATTAATTAGGGTATTTATAGAACTGTTTAACATAACCGGGCAACCTTTTTCCAGAAGCGTGTGTCCTACAGCTACAGAAATATCCAGTCGGTGATAATACTGTGCACGTGCTATTGGCTGTTCTCTGATTTGATGTCAAATCGATACGGACGTATCAGGAGTGATGCCGCTTGCAACGATAGCATCTCTATTTGGAACGTTACGTGATCCGCTGGCGTGTATCTTGTATGACTCGTTAGTCAGTCAGTGGTAAACACTCTAGGCTGAGTTACAATGTACACAGGCATGTACACAGTATTAAACACGAGTGAATCTGCATGTACTTCAGTCTGACATGTTACAATCGTACACACAGGCAAACTCACAAACACAAGGCAACTTTTAGTACTATGGAAAGTTGGATCAGGTTCAATTAATACTAATACTGTGTAAACAGTTTGGCAAATGAGAAACCCTGATAGCGATACTACGTTGTCGAACCAGATACTATATTAGCATTAGATAAACAGCTTGCATTGTACTTGATTATTTAAAAAAAAAAAAAAAAAAAAAAAAAAACTACTCTTATACATTTTATTTCGAAGAGATGAAGAGTTTGTAATATTTTCAAGAAACGTAATTGCCACAGTAAAAATGAAAATAATTCTGTATGATTAATCTTTCTTCAGATGCATTAAAAAATGTTATAATACATTTGACAAAGTTTAATTTATTCGTCTATGCCTCGCCAACTGTATCAACACAATTTCCTTCACAACAACTACATCTAAATTCATCATACCTGTTATTGCAGATCTTAACGCGCCTTCAGTGTGTTTATGTGTTAAGTTATTCTTATTACAAAAACGATACCTGTGTTAAGTTAATGTACAAGGCTTCTGCATCCAAGCAGCAGTAGCTTAAGTAGAGGCAGGTTATTTTACAGATAACATGTACTTAAAAATAATTATGAAACGTTATTTCGCTTGTAAAATGCCTACCCTTTTAATGCAAAATCTGTCTACCTTCTCATACGCCTAATATATTAAAAACTGTACACCACTTTTTTAACTGTATAAAAGTTTTAGCTTTTGAAAGGTATTTCATAACCTTTTCCATTCAAGCGTTAAAATGCTGTTCAAACAAGTGTTTTTATGACATGCGAATATTATTTTTCTTTTATCCAATTAATTTTTCTTAAATAAGCATTATATGCTGTCATTTGCTATTGTCCTATCTTATTGTAACTGTCCACACAAATGTATCTCTCATTTCATCTTGGGGCCGCGGTGGCCGAGAGGTCAGACCTCTCGCCTTCCACCAAGGCGATCCGGGTTCGATTCCCGGTCGCCGGATTTTCGCATGTGGGAATCGTGCCGGACAATGCAGTTGGTCGGCGGGTTTTCTCGGGGATCTCCGGTTTCCCCCGCCCATTCATTCCGGCGCTGCTCCATACTCACCTCATGTCATCCCTCACCAGCGCTAAAGACCTCGATGTTAAGCGCTGACCATGATATCTCACTCACTCCTTTCATCTTGTCATCCACACTCCTGTGTATACTCGACCATTAGCTTCTACTCACTGGAACAACAGACAGTGAAAGAAAAGAAGGGACTTGAATATGCATAGTACAGTGGATTCTAACATGTAGGTCATTGAAATCGCGAATTTTTTACGTTCTTCAAAATATTAATATTAATTGCAGTTAAATCGTAACAATATTATATTGATTGCAAATAGTTGTGTGTGCTTTGCCTTGCCGGACATTTAAGAACAAAATATCTTAGTCTGTAATTGCTTGTATGTGTGTACACACACACACACACCAACACACACCATAAACCTGGGTTACTTTGACCTGTGGGGTAACTCTGTCCGCTCAAAATTTTGGTCTTTATGTCGTTTAGTGAAGAATATGTTTTAAAGGTTAATTGCTTATATTAAATAAATTATTTCAAACACTAGGTTCCAATTATCTACTTATTTACTAAAATACCCCAAAACTTACATTTTCTATGGTCAAAGTTTTACTATAAATAAATAAATATATACACACACACAAAACGGATAATGAACCCTTTGCGAATCCTGGACTAAATTGGAGAGAAAATGTTAGTGGCAAAATGTTGTATGATGACATTTTATAGGAAAATGTGGCAACACAGCACTGTAGTTAGTCCCCTCTTGCGCTCCACATACGTCTAACTTTACTACTACTGTTCGGACCTGCATATTATGATGGATGCAGGTTAAAATACCGAGCAGTACAAACATTATTCTATGTTTACTTGACGTAACACATATAAAATAATACCTGGGTGTGGAACGCAAGTGGCGACTATCTCCGTGAAGTGCTGCCACACTGCACACATAACATGTCGTACAACATTTTGCCACTTACGTTTTCGTCTGCAATTTAGCTCAGGATTCGCGTGTGTCTACTGTACATTTATTTCTGGACACCTGTGTGTGTGTTTGCTGTATTATAATAGTGCATTATTCATATTATACAACGTGTTCCTAAAGGTTACCGACGGGTCGGGGGCACCACGCCAAGTCAGAAAAAATATAGGAACCTTGGGTCTCAGAAGCACCGTTTCCAAACTACGGCCAAAATACTGCAGCCAATAAATACTGAGTGCGCGAACTCTGAATCGTGCCGAGGGAAGCGTTGTTGCCAGATCGTCGATATCGTGGTGAGCGTTGTCCACTCCTGGTTCGGAGGGCTACGAACACAAGTTGAAACTTCGGCTGTCTTCAGCGGCACTAAGAGACGCTTCCCCCACTTGGTTCGCCTTTGCCTAACCAACCAGCTATGATCACAGTAGATTTGGCGTGGTGCCCCAACCCGTGGTTTCAGTTTGTCGGTAACATTAAGGAACATTATATATATATATATATATATATATATATATATATATATATATATATATATATATATATATATATATA
>PNEQ01003014.1:64775-74885 GCA_003012365.1 Medauroidea extradentata | reverse complement strand
GATGTTAGCGGTACAGTGCGAAAACTGTGGCGAGCTATGCTAGGCCGGTGGTGGGGTGAATGGCACGTAACACGCTGCACACAGAGTGATGCTCTCAACGAGATGAATTGCGTGAGTGCGTGATAATGAAATGAATTTACAACGTACTGCTCACATGTATGCTGAACACAATGGCGGTGTCATAACCTGCACGTGGTCGATCACAAAAACATGAATTGTGCCCTTAAAATGTTACACAAATACAAAATAACCTTAGCAACACGTGTGCAAAATTATGCTGAATAAAACAATACCAAAACGAACCTCGTATGGTGAAGGATGAGTGCTGATGTCTCCCGATACAAAAGTCCCTAACCACGTGGCGGTGATAATGCCGACGCGGTGTTTAAGTTAAAAATACCAAAAATGGTCACAATTATTAGGTTAAGCGGATGCGCAATGCAATGGGGAATATATGGTAACGTGTGCTAAGCAAAGGTGAACCGGTATACTAACGAGACTATTGAAAACTAACAATCAGTGAAACAAAAGATGAAGAGCACACGGACAGCGCCTTACCTTCCCAGAAGACTTTGACGAACTGCCATGAGGAAGGCAACCGCTAGGGGCTCCTTGCCTCGCTACGGGGTTTACACACTTCCGGTACCTCGTGCGCGTGAAATATTAATACCTTACGAAAATGCACACACTAAATTACATAATAAATTACGTTACATATTTTGCTGATAGTGAATGATGCATTTATAAATGTCTGCTGAAAACATGAAAGTGAACATAGCGAACATGGTAACCCTTGATGACCTTCGGCACATACTGTACACTGCTGTTTGATACACAATACACTTCGCACTAAACGATTTGGCATGCATAAACACTGGGGTTGCGGAATGATTATGGGAGAGTCTGAGAATGCTTTTGGGTGGGTGGAAAAGGACACACTTGCGCCGTTATGGGCTTAACCCATACGCTGGCCCTGCGGCCGGCGTAAAATG
Organism: Medauroidea extradentata; assembly: GCA_003012365.1. NCBI lineage: Eukaryota > Metazoa > Arthropoda > Insecta > Phasmatodea > Phasmatidae > Medauroidea > Medauroidea extradentata. The sequence continues at coordinate 73,893 of PNEQ01003014.1, read as the reverse complement.
TTATGATATTTTATGACTGGAACTTTTTTTTTGTGTAAAGTGGTGACTACCAGTTAAACAGCAGTTTTATTTTAACAATAACGTGAGAAACGTGAAACATTGCTAGGTAACCAATACTTAAAAAAACTTAATTATTAGCCTAATTATTAAAATGACACTTGGAACAAAATCAGTTAATGTGAAATTGGCCATAAGTCTGCAAACCATTAATGGCTGACAACCCAAAAGCAAGTATGACTACATACAGTGTTACAGTTTTCAATTCTATGTATCTATGTGTAATGTGGTACAATGTCTGTTTCTGGGTCTTTATACAATCGCAGTGATATGTAATTTTTTTGATTAAAATAATACTGCTGACATAACCTGGTATTTTCACACGGGCAAAGCAGTGGACAGAAAATACAAGAAAAGTGGGATTAATTGTAAGAGCACTTATAGACTGACGAGCCAAGCAGTTAACGAACAGTTTGTGAGCAGCATGCTTGCCAGTTTGTACGCTGTCTCGAGCAAAATCTTATCATGCTACAAACTGTGACGAGCCGTAAGGAAGTAAGAACACAAAGGTATTTGCAATGCTAGTCTGGATGCACTTTCTGCAAGTTTGTGTGTTTAGATAGTGCTTAGGAACCTCCCATGCTATAAGTTCACTTTCATCTGCATGTTGTAGGTGTCTTTTTGGTTCTGCTCTTCAATGGGTCGCTGGAGGTTTGTTGAAACAAATTTTACCTAGAATACCGACTCAGGAGGAATTCGTGAACTGCTCAGCTCATAAGTCTGTGAGCAGTCTGAAAACATAATTAGACTACAGATATTTATGAACAGCATGCGAAATTACTACAAATTAAGGGCCATACGAATTACTGACCTATAAGTAATCGGGGATGAATGCATATTAATGATAAGAAATAAAACATAGCCAATAAAAACTTGTTTTGTTGCATACTTACAGCATTATGTATGTACTAGAATAATTAAAAAGTGTTACTTTTTTTTGTTAAGGCTTACTTATGCAATAGGGCCTACAGATTAAAAAAAAGTTATGAGCTTACTGCTAGCTTCAAGCCACTTTCAAGCATACAGGAAAGTATTGTGCAAAATAAAGTGTAATCTAACTTTGTGTATCAGCCAGTAAAAGTTTGAAGACCCTTTCTTGCAGTCCGTCTGGTTGATTGTCTTGGCTTCTGGGGTGGAGACTAGAAAACTACTTTTATAGTAGTGTTTTTCCAAAGTTTAACTGAACAACCGTTGGGCAGTGGTCATATGACTGTAGGTTACGGGTGGGATGAGGGTCAGTTGAACATGCGTCACTTTCGTAGGCCTATGATATTGGCCTACTACCATAGCCATGCAGTCTTGTTTCCGCAATATAGTGCCTACTAAAAACTAAACATAATTTGTGTTAATTGAATATTTCTGTACGGACGTACTGTTACATTGTAGGAGCTTGGAAATAAACACATAATTGTATATCTGATTTAGCTATTGCACTTTTTAACATTTTACGTCTCACCAGCTTTTGCGAAGATGCACATTCCAACAGATTCCTGTTTTGAAGTTTTCAGACCATGGACTTGTGCTGTTAGAATGTAGTTAGATGAACTGTTAATTTGTTCATGAACGTGATCTTTATGTAATCTACCTTTGTTTTAAAGGCTAATATTATAATCAACCAATTATATAATTGTTTACAAACTAACATTATTCACAAAATGTATTGATTAAATTCTTCACAAGTAGGCTAATATGATAGTCAACAACCAATTATATCGATATTTACGAACTAACATTCTTCACAAAATATATTTAACTAAATTGTTCACAAGTATAAAAGTTGTAAAGTTTATGCTACGTACGTCTGTGTGACTGCAGTTTTACTTTGTCCGGCAGAGTTTATTTTTAACTTGAAACATAAAGCTTCATCTTAGAAGGCCAACAAAATTGTGACATTGATACTACATACAATTGTGACTAAAAGTCTTCACAAAATGTGATGTTGCCAATGCCACACTTTCTTTAATGATACCGTAATTAATCAACTTTTAAGGAATGTCTAAAAAAGGTAAATTTGTACCCAAAGTTGTACCAACGTACCGTATTTTTTAATGTATGTGCAGGTGCTATGTGCATATCAAAGTTGAATTATAGCAAAAATTTTAATTACATGTATAATAAATAAACATTGATCGGTAGGCCTACATTTAAGTACAAAGCCAAAGCCACTCTTAAGCATTTTTCAAATGTTATAAATATTTATTTGTCCGATTGAAATATATTCTGTCATAAAGTCAAAGCAAAGAAAACATAAGGAGCTCCATGTCAACTTCATTATGAATTAGTCTTTTGAGTGTAACATTTTTAATGTGTCTCTTTCACGGCAAATAATTGCAGCTGCCACATTTAGTCAACAAGCCTTCAAGGCAGGAACAAGAAATGGTTAGGGTGCTGGAAGAGGAATACCTATTGTGTCAAATATGTATAAAGTTATTACTGCCAAGATAACTTTGTCGTGAAAATGAGACACCGTGTAAAAATTTTGTAAGGATGTGTCACAATTATTTTAAACATCTACTGGATTGATTATGCCTGAAATCAGCAAACATGATACAAAACTATCGCAAAATATCCTTGAAAGTGTGTCTTGAATAATATTGAGACTGCTACTGGTGTCTCATAATGTAGCCTACTTATTTAAAGTGTTTGACTCAGCAATCCAACAATTCTTCTTCCCTTGCTCAATGTCCATTTGCTATATATGTAGTTCATTTATTTTCTTTTGTATTTGCAGTGTTTGTTGTCCCAAAAAAAAAAGACATTTTTTCCCCTATAATGGTCAAAATTGAGAGTAATTTCATTCCTATGTTTGCTTTCTCACGAGTTGCATGTGACGTGACATAAAAGTCACGCTAGCTGTGGGATACTGGCAACTACTTTAGACTTGTTGCAAGTAACAATATTAGTACCTGCGACACTGAGAAACCATGTGCTATATGAAGCATGCAACCAAGTTTCATGTAAACATTGCATGAATTTGTCTTGGTGTAAGGCTACCTTATAATTTGTTAACCACAAAGGTATAATTTTAAGTGGGTCAGCAGTTATCTTTAAATTTCTCATTGTAGTAATTGCATGTCTAGGTGTGCACATTTAACTCAAGCCCATAATTTTCTGAGCAAATTAGTGTTAATTTTTTGACGTATAAAATTGTTGGTACATGACAGTCCGAAGGGGTTCTAATGAAAACCTGTTGTCTTAAAATACATGAAATTACTTAGCCTAATCATTCTCGTCCAGGACTTATAGACCAGGTTGGCCACGTGCTTACCTGCATGAAGTTACATGTCCAGACAACAAATTGGTGGTTGCTACTGCATTTATGAAGTGTTTGTTAGGACTTTAGAAGTTCACACCAACTTTCAGAATGTTGGTGCGTGAATGTGTGTTTAATATGATATAATAGGCCTAAGTAATGGAAAGAATAAAAATAAAAGTTCTACTTAATGACTTGTACTTTTACTAAATTGACCAATCAGTAGTCTCCAAGAGAGAAGAATTTTGATAGGCCTTCAAAACAATTTTTCACACTAGGCAACTACTTATTGGTCAAATTAATTACTTAACAGTCTTGAAGTAAAGCTTTTAGTATCATTCTCTTCCTTATTAGATCAAGTAAAGCATGTGTTCACATCCAGCCTTCTGAAAGTGTGTACTAATGTATTAAAAGTTCCTTATAAATGCAGCTGTAACTATAAATTTTTTCAGGACACAAGAACTTTACGCAGGTAACTACAGTAGTCACTCGATAAAAATGGTTGTAACATGATGTTTTTGAAAAGTTACAAGTAAATTTATAAAATTCAGCTTGGTTTTTGTATTGTGTCAATTTAATTTGCCAATTATGGGACCAAGGCACACTATACGAGATTAGTTTACGTAGAATTGTGCAGAGGTTAGGGTAAATGTTAAAAATAGCTACTTATTGTTGTTTACCAGCCGAACTATTTATTTAAGAGAAACAGTTTGTTAAATAAATAGTATTTCAAATGTGTCACAAAGAGTCATACGTCTTTTTTTTTTCCGTTACGTTACTTTGGGTTAGGGTATGTTAGGTTAAGTAATTTTAGGTTATGTACCCTAACCCGACGTAACGAAGATTTTTTTTGCTTAGGACAATTTCTAACGTCTATTGAAAAATTTTTCATTAATAAACTGTGCCTCTACAATCAATAGTTTAACCGGTAGGCCTATACAGAGAGTAGCTATTCTTAACATTGTAAAACAAAAACCCAAATCTGTATTTCATTAAGCTACCTAATATGCGTGTTACTTTTCGCGTTTAGTAGAATCAATAATAAAATGTATCTTAGGAATAGTATTAATAAAACACTGTGATACATTTGGGTGAATGACGAACAATAAACGTGCTAGCAGCTTCAGTCGAATTATTTGGTACATGAAATATTTATTGGCTAGTTCCTTCCGTAATGAACAATAAACGTGCTAGTAGCTTCAATCGAATTATTTCGTGCATGAAATACTTATTGGTTAGTTCCTTCTGAAAGAGTTGTAGCTTAGTTTTCTCGTACCATTTCTTTCTCGAGGCCGGAATATGTGCAAAACATCACGCCACATTTTGACGTTCGTCCAATCGCTAACTGTCCATATCACCGCTTGGAGCAGCGCAGACGCGTTGCACCGCGCCAAACAAAAGATCTTTGTTGGCAATGCTGGCTGTTCCAAACTCTAAGCGCCCCCCGCCCGCTAGAATTTTTATTTTGTTTTTAAAGCGCGGTTTTTGGAGAGCAGTTACTTAATTGTTGTAAAATAGATGCAAATATTTACATAATATGACTTATGTCTCCTGGTTTTATTGTATCTACAAAGTTATCGCTAAGAAGCACGTTATAATTTACAGATTGAAAGGAAATGGTGTAATCTACTACTCGTTCCTTTATAACCAATAGCCATTACGTAGTAGAGGGGTCTAGGTATTGATGTAATGGTGGTTAAACACTAAGCAAGAGAGCAACTATGTTGTTTTAATACGTATTAAATTTGGTGTATCGGTCGTGGACCTAAAAAATTCACTTCACTATTAACACATTAATAATTTCTGTAGTTAGCGTTTATTCACATGTACAAATTCTTGTAACATTTTTCATCTCTATCGCGGAGTGTGTGTGGCGTGCCCCGGTAGTAGTCCAGCCTTGGCCGGTCGTTCCCTGTGGAAGCTCGACGTTCGCAGCGTTTCTGAGTGGTGCGCATTTACTTCGTATTCCGCCATTATTGGATTACACTTTCGTCCCGTAACGTATTATGTGTGAACGTTTTAAGTGATATATAGGTATGGTGTTTGTGAGTTTTGTGCGTCGCTGTCATATGAAGAAAGTGAAGTAACAGGATATGATTTAGTGTCATTTAACACTTAAGCGATGTCGCAGTATTGTGTTCCTCTGTGATACCCACCACCTACCACTGTTTCGTAAGCAGGCATCGGGAGGCTTTGTCACGTGGGAGTTGTTTAGAGGGGGGGTTGTCTGGCCGGTTTTATCATTTCGCTCATAATGCGTACATGGTTGATTTTGTATTTCTGTGCGTCTTTTTAAGTTTTTACCGGCGTTAATAACAGCAATGCTTGGACGCTCGTAGCTGTAGTGGCTAAGTTACTTCGAGTAATTATGATGATGCGTGGTGTTTCCGGCTTCTTTATATTCGGGCAGACATGACTATCCATTTATGAGCCTCGCGATGGTATTGTTTTGTCATTTTCACTGTGTAGTGTGTCGTGAAAACAAAACGTGCTATTTGTCAACAGTATACCGTACGTGTTATTAGGAATAAAATACAAATTACTAATTTCAGTCGTGGTGTGAAATGGGTGCCAACAGTTGTATTGTATTTTTTTGAAAATTGCGAGGACACGTGTTTTCTTGATGTGATGTTATTGACATTCGCACACAAAACCCATGGATGAATGGGACTAAGAATCGCCTCGTGGAGGCATCCAGATGTTTTTGCTATGGCCCCAGCTTTGACAGAAGCTGGCCAGTCTCAGAACTTTAAATTACCATCTTCACATTCCTCTCCGACTTGTCAGATAAACGTTTCGTTGAATGGGTTCAACAGCATTCCAGCATCACAGTTGTACTCCGAAGAGCGTGCATCTTGCAGAGATGCGTTAACACCTAAGCTGAAGCAAAGTAGCGGTTTCGGAGATGATAACTTTGGTTACGCCGCGAAGCCTTTGGTGACGGACCCGATCAAGCCTGTTACGAACAGTTTTACCGCCGCCTCACTTGCGTCGCGAATTTTGAAGGGCGAGGTGGTGTCGGAGGCGGACGTCGGCACGAACGGTAGCTCTATGATGAGTTCTTGTGACCCATCTATGGGGGACGACGACAACGCGATGGGTCTACAGAAGCAAAGCCTGGAGTCGGGAGGCTTGTTCAAGGAGAAGCTGCTATCGAACGATGTGGACCAGCTTCTTAGGAATCTGGGGGCGGCGATTTCGGGTGACGCCGGGTCGGAAATGTCACCGAACGTAGAAGAATTGTTGCAGGTGATGAAGAGTCTTGAAGCGGGAGGAGGAGATGCGCCTCTTCATGGAGATACAGACGCCGAGGGAATGTTCGGCGCTGACCTAGCTGGTGGACTGTCGACCTTCGAGCGCGAGTTATTGAGTGGTGTTGACGTGATGGACATGTGTGAGGAAACGGACGATGCCAAGGAGGCGCCAACGACTGAGCACGTGGATGCGGCACGCCGTCGCTTGCACGACCTGGAACGGGAGTGCGAACGTTCGTTGCGCCGCCTCCGCAAGTTGCAAGCTAGGGCGCTGGGGACGCACGTGGCGGGTGAGGCGGCGGCCCTGCTGGCGCGTGCAGAGGCGGCGGGGGGTGTATCTCGGGGCAGGCCTCCCGCGCTAGCGCAGCGCTTGGACATGCTGTCGCAGCAGCAGGCAGCGCGCCACCACGCAACTCCTGCAGGGCGTTACTTCGGGTCTGGGTCTGCGGAACGTGCCGCGGCGGCGGGCGTGCGACTGGGGGCGGAGCCCCGGCGTGAGCTTGCAGCTGTCGCTGGGCAACTGCGCGCGCAGTTGGGGTTCGTGGAAACAGCCCTCGACTCGGACGCGACTGCCAGCAGCTCGGGCGGAGAGAGTTGCGACGAGATGCAGTCATTCAACAATCCCCACCAGCTGCATGTGCCCATGTGAGTACACAGGAGCCCCTGTGATTGAATAATTCGGTTCTTTATTGGTAGTGTGGAATTTACAAGCTAAGAAGTAAGCAATGTTAAGTTAGAATTGGTGATGTGTGTTTGCAACTTTCGGATTACTAGGCAATGGTAACTTGGAAGGCCAACAGTTTTGCTTTTATTATGTGCACTTTATTTTTAAAAAATTTTTTATTTGAGACACTACCTAGAAAACTGTTACATGCATCTGAGAACATTTTAGATACATGTAAAGCAGACAATACAGTGGTTTAATACAAACACATGTACATTCATAAGTTTAGAGCTAAATAACACTGATAAAAAGCAGTAATACCAAAATAACAGTTACACTTACAAGTAATTGATTACTAAATTACATACTTTTTAATACTTGTAATCTGTCTGGCAGACTTAGTCATTATTTGTTTCATCATTACTTAGAATATATGTTGAAACTGAAAGATGTCAAAGAAAAATAATGTGTAATGCTTAATCAGTGTTATACAAGACTTTTAATTTAATATGTACGTTCCTTTTTTTTTTACTTTGTGACAACCTATTAGTGTATTCCAGTAACTGAACTCTGTGCACACTGGGTGAGTGCCACGTGTTCCATACCCCACATGCTCTCCCCGGGTGCGCACCGCAGACAAGTTTTATTCCATTGGCTCTATAGAGACAGTGTGGTTGTTAAGAGTGAAGGGATGGTGATGATCGGCAACATCTAAACTATAAATGAATCATCACTATGGTGTTATTATTTCTGCAATTAATTGGCAGTCCAACATTTGAATAATATAAAATGGTCAATATGTAGTGAAAATACAATTGTTATCTTTATAGTGTATGTTATTACAATGACTGTAAGGTTAGTAATGAGTGGATCGTGAGTTTTTTTAACATTTATTTCTTTATTTTCAATCTCACAAAATTACAAATTTGGTATACATTAGGAAAATAAATCTCCTTGAACAGGATTGCTCTATGTGGAGAAATTATAATAATACAGGAATACACTTGGAGACAGACAATACGAGGGACAAAGAGGAATACATATGTAACAAACAAAATTACAGCAGTGGCAAGAAGACAATTACGAGACACGTACACAATGGCAGAGATTAGTCACTATCAATGGTAGTTGATTAGTTCTATGTGTTAAAACATTAATATTTTGGAGAGTAGGTAGTCACACCGTCAAATAGGTGTAGTAAACAAACATATTTGAGTGGGAGTATAGGGAACAGTTTTAATTGTTGGTACCTAGATGATAAGCATGGATGTGGTGAGGATGCAATGACAACAAGGGAAAGAGAGTAAGCAGGGTTACACTGGGTAACATATAGCGTATTCCAATGACTGCACTCGACTGAACTCGGTGCGCACTGGGCCAGTGCTGCATGTTCCAGACTGCACTCACCGAGTGCAATAATTTTTCGTGTTCCAATGGTGACTTGCACTCGCCAGGTGCGCACCGCGGGCAAGTTTCGTTGCACTAGCTCTAGAGACAGTGCGGTTGTCAAAGTGCAAATATGGCGAAGATCTGTGACATGTAAACAATGCGTTAATCATTATTATGGTGTTGTTAAGTTTGTTCGAGCGCCCTGAGATTTCTTTGATCGAGAGCAAGTTGAGATTTTCTGGTAGCAGAAAAAGAGTAGGAAAGAGCAGAAATCGCAGTGCTCTTTTCTGCTTCCAATCAAACGCCTTAAGGCCGCGCTTGGTGCAGGATCGCCCCACTCACGAGTATAGGCATTTACATGTTAAATAAGAACTGACACAACTCCCACAATTTTCTTGCTAAAGTTTTCCAACAAAAACTATTTTACAGATTTTGATGAGCTTAAGCAGGCTATTGGACCAACATAGTAATGTATGTATTTTAATAATATAATTTCGTTAA
>PNEQ01003014.1:40182-63775 GCA_003012365.1 Medauroidea extradentata | reverse complement strand
ACCATAGAAAATGTGTGCATGAAAAAATGAAAAAAATTATATTATACCACATATACCATTCGTGCTTTAAAAAAGCATTTGGCATCGTACTTTCAATTATAAATAATAAAATGGAATTTATTTTACCTTAATAAAGATAATAATGATAGATTTAAACAGTTGGGACCTAAAGTTCCACCTGCCTGTGAAAATGACCCATATTAGTCAACATTAACAATAGTTACATTATTGTTTGTATGGTTGGTAACGAATCATTGCATGTAGTTCCGTGTATTTTCTTATTTGAATACAGCATTAGTGAAAGAACATAAAATGTAATCGACCTCTCTGTATACCATATGCTTTAAAATATTTATTTATGATCTTATTGACATACCTACTGACTGTGTAATGTACTTGATTAGCGCCATCACAAAGTGATGCCCGCCCGCTGAATTCAAAACAACCGTTGACACATGCCGCCAGCGTTCGCGCCACAGACGTAGTTCAAAATTCCTCCCGACAGGTGGCATCAAAGTTAGGTTTTCGCCGCTTCGACTTCGCTTGCTTGAAAGCGAGTTGAGTCATGAGTGTGTTCGACCGTTGTGTAATAAATATGGGTTTCTGATGAACACATTCATAAACAGTTACTTCACATACTTTTGACTATCATTGCTAATCTGTTACGTTATACGATCGCCAGCCTGAGCATGTGGAAATAGAAAATACATTTTTTTTCTGTTCCACACATTAAGGGTGCATGGCAGTTAAATAAACGCTGAAATCCTCAGTTAATTTCTACGCTTTTTTTGTAGCCAATATGGATAAAATACTCAATGACAATCCTAGATAATGGTATTTGCCAACTTTATGACTAGATATTTATCCAGAATTACTACTTCGTTACGCGTGATCTCTTGCGTCGCAGTTAAATGCACGAGGTTCCGGCGTCAGAGATTGTGCTTCAGAAGTTCGTAACAATGGAAACAATTTTGTTTAAAACGTTGGCTAACATTGTTATCTAGGATTGCTATTGTTAAATTTTCGCAAATTGGCTTCAAGAAACCTACAGTTATAGATTAATATTTTAGCGTTGAATTACGTACCACGCCCTCTTAAGAAAAAATGCGTCGTCGTCGTTTGCTGAACGGAACTTGAATTCTTGAATTGTGTGTGTCGCGTGTGTTTATAGTGGCGGTTTTGAATTACAAATTAGTATACTACACATGTATTTAAGTAACGGCAACAGTGTGTATCGTAACCAGTTAGAGTCGATGAAGGGAAAACAGTGTTATAAAACGTTAATTTATAATGTAAATGTAAACATTGTATAACAGTATGTAGGCCACTAAATAGAAGCACGTGGCAATGTTTATGTTTACATGCAGCGGAAAGATATAAACTGGCGGAAAATAGAAAAAAGTCAGTGCTTCTTTAAGTGTTCACTTTAACCCGAATCACCTATAGCATCATTGTCGGAAGAAACAGAACCCCGCAAGACTTGGCCTATGCACGCTGTTAGATAGGTTATGACGCTTTACAGGAATACGTTTTCTGCTGATGGAATCCAACCCCAACAACTCGTTTGTTAGAACCTCACTTACATTTAGGCCTACACGCTTACATAAAACAATCTTACTATTCCGCGTATCTAACACCAATATCAGGCCAGAAAGCATATGCATTGAATAAGGATAGTCTAAGGAAGCACCCCTGTGTTAAATATTAACATTTTTTCTCAGGCAGCAATTTGTATAGGTGGTTCACGATAAAGTGAACTCTGCTAAAATTTTCTTTCAAGTATTTGGCATCCATTTTAACAAATTTTAGTATGAAATCTTCCATGTAGCTAAAATCTAGTGTAACTTGAACGTGGAACAGCTCTTAAAACTTAACACACGTGTAATTCCAATAATTATAATTCTTGGTCGTTACAAATCTTGACGTGTGTTCATTTGAAAACGAACATGCTATGGTTGGAGCGGTTCTCTGTGTCGCAGCTGTAATCTGCCGGCCGACGATGTTGCCATAGACATGTAGTCTCGTTCGACAATCATCACTGTAGGGAGCTTAGAATCGCGGGGAAAGAAAGGGTTCTTATTTAGTCTCAATGTGATTATAGACACTTTTTACCGAATATTTGTCTCAATAGTGTAAAAATTGCACTAGAGCTAACGAAATACATTTTACCTGGATAAAATACATATTTTTTAAAAATATAATTTTTGAAAACATTTTTTTTTTTTACTATCTGTTTGTTCCTTCTTTTATTTGAATCTGCTTATTTATGGTTTTCTATTGCTTGTTTAGTTTTCTTTGACAGTCATTTATTTTACAATGGAGTATGTCCAAGTAAGAAACTAAATCCAGTCAAGCACTCCCATTGCACAGTTCTTTCAAAGATCACACTACATCTGACTTTACGGCCCCAACACTGGCTAGCTCGCCAGTTTGTACGCTGTACCGAACGAACAGCACGCGGTGACCCGAAGGATCTGTTTTTTTTTTTTTTTTTATGTACACAAAGGGATTCGCAGCGCTCGCTGCATGTTCGTGTGTTCAGACATTGCTCGCGAACCTTCTGTGCTGGTTGTAGGCTTCTTGTTGGTTCGGCTGTCCAGTGGATCGCTGTAGGTTCGTTGAAACTAATTTTAACTCTTAACACTTTGCGAGCGGTTTTTGAACCGTTTGGCTCACCAGTGTGTACGCGCCCCAAGGTTAACTTAAATGTAATGAGTTTGGAAGTAAACGAATACAGTATACATTTTGTTTGTACAACCAAACATTTGTTTGTGCATGCCATGGTTTTTAACCACGCCTGGATTTATTTTACGACAGTATTACGTATAGAAATATGTTAAAGTATGTTTGATCGTGTAGATCATCCCGATAAAACAATTCCTACTGAAAACTAAAATTAAAGAACGAAAACATTTGAAAGTAGGGCTTACTTACGAATATGAATCTGACGAGGGACATACATAAATATTGTTTGAACATTATCTGTTAGGTCGTGAGTGCTACCAAATGCATAACATCTTATTACCGAGGAAATAATGTGTACAACCAATAAAATATTTTGTTTCAAGATACCAATGAAATACCAGTAACATAATTTGGTTTCATCAACAAACTATTTGGCATGTTCTTTTAAAGTAGTCACTTGTTTTACCCATATCAATTCCCTTGTAATTTTGAAGCGAGTATTTGGGCCTTTAAGGTGAAAAACTGTGTGACTTTGTACTCTTCTTCCTCCGCACTTTGCCTCTAGCTCCAATCCACCAGTCACCATAATAGATCTGATAACACACGCGTGGTCGTTCAGGTTTGGAAAAGTGCATTTTGCGATTATGGTTTGGTGGTGGGTACCAGTTCTGTGAGGGTGAGTATTGGTACACAACATGATTATCTCCATCTCACCGTATCAAAACCTTAATACTGTGTTGTGTTGGGAATGGTTTCAACTTCTTGTAATGGTCTTTCAACTGAAGATAGAAAGAAAATTATTTAAGAAATATTGTTTGAACCGAAGCTAAACAAAATTTTCTTGTGACATAACAATTTAATTTTCAGTAGTCCTTAGTAAACCAGCCATTGTTAAAATGCGTTATACGTTCCGCATCACGTGGACTTTGCCATTGCGATGTGGCATAAAATGCTGTTCAACAGATGACTGTAATAATCTGTGCTTAGCGAGATTAACAATGTTTATTTGGTTTTTGTATTGACCTGGGTATCTTCGCCGATTTAAGTACTTAAAAAGTTAATGCTGCATAATGTGCGTGACACGACACTACAGACTTCCAGCTGTAAATTACTTGTATCGATCGTATGTAAGTCTTTCTGCATTCCGCCAGAAAATTGTCGCAAGTTAGCAAGCTGGAAATTACCATTGCTTGAACTCTCTTGACTACCTTACTGAATGTTGATGATGGTGCGTGCAAGCGGTGAGCGAACTAGAGTAAGCCTGCGTTGAGCAATTTTAATATTAGCAAAGGTTTCTCGTTGGCCAAGTTTTCCATGTTGTAGTACACTTGGCTAAAATATTTTTCACAGTTAGCAGTGAAAAGTTTTTTTTCTAAGTTTTTCCATTGCCATCTTAATACATTATTCTTCATATAAATTGTGATTTTATTCTCAAGTAGTAAGGTAACATGTGGTTAATTTGTGTTGTTTGGAAACAGTAGCATGTCAAGTGCAGTGCTTATGTTTTTATTTCAACCATTTAATGCGGATGCGGGTATAATAAACGATGAAGTCCTCCGTAGACCAACATATTCTCACTGAACTACAGTTTGTGTATATATAAAGTTCTTGAGTAATTCATTCTAATCAAGTATATCTTTTTACCATTAACTGGTCCAGTATCTTTGTACAAAATTGTACACACGATCTGATGGATGCAGTAAAAACTGTCCAGAGTTGTCTTACTGATAAATTTAGTATATATCGTCCGATACGTATTTCAATGTTGCATGGTATTTAAAAACTTCAAGATCATATGAAAATTTCGGATTTTCGGCAACAGCACGCTCCGAAATAATGGCAGTCAATGTGTACTGGAAGAGAGCGAAAGCTCATGTAACTTCACACTGAAATTTAATCGTGGGTTGGGAAGTTCTGTAGCAAATTAATTTAAATTCGGGAATCCCTCTTCACCATTTTTTGTAGGTTTGTAAATATTTTGCATCTCGAATTAGCATGAGAAAACTATATTGACCACATTTTATTTGGTTTTATTGTAATGTGTTCAGTGCATGTCGTGGGTAATTGAGGTGTTAAAAACCACCAAAAAACTGCAAGGAGAGATAACGTTCCGGTTTCGCGCTGCATGCTCGAAGACCTTCCCTCGCGCGAATCCAGCGCAGCACTGCCGCAGACGAGAGCTTTTGTGCGTTGCAACTAGACTAGCTGGCTGTCGGGCACTTCCCCTCCAACTGGTCTCCTGTCCTCTCCTCTGCCCCGCTTGCTGACGTGGCAGAGCTGCGCGCGCATCGCCTGACCCTGAAGGGGTGGGGCCTCGTCTTACGTGAGCAAGAATGGCGGAACTCCTCCAGGCTCCCGCCTTCCTACACAAAGCCAACACAAGCAACTTTGCCGCTCGTTACTTTGTTTGGAAAGGAGCGTGAACAGTTCGGCACGTAGATAAAAATGTTGCTGGGTTGTTAACACACCAAATGTTTGCATACTTGTTAACAATCGTGAAGAAAGTTAAAATAAAAATAATTTTAAATTGTATGTCGTGATACCGTGTGCAAAAATACATACATTACTACAGTACTTCAGTTGATAATAGTTGCTTATGTACTGTTATTTACATCTACATCCATGTATGGAAAAGTACATTGACCTCGTTGGGATGTTAATGTTTGCTCGATAGTTCTATGCTATGTAACTCAATTGCGTATTTCACTGGCGAATTTCTTTACTTTAATGTTGGCTAAGTATTCAAAATAAGCTAAGTTAGTGATAAAAATAAGTCAAGTTAAACCCTTAATAACCAGCATTATAGTTTATATGAACGTGCTTGAATGTAAATAAGTTAATTAGTCTATGTGTATTTGTTTTACAATACAACAGTGCATAAGAGATACAGAAAACTGTTGCATGTATATTTTAACTTTATTGTAAGCAGTCACTTTGAATTTAAGCAAATGTAAAATTGAATATTAGTACAGTAGACATATCTTTCAACGGATCAATATTTGTGAACATCTTTCATGCATAGTAGGCCTACATGTATTGTAGTCAGTAACCTGTTCAAACACAATGTACATGAGTGTGGTTACATGTGTTCAGTATCTCAGGTACTGCTGTAGCCAATTTTCAAAATTTAAACTGTGTTTATATAACTCCAGTAATATTACTACCCATTTACTTGTTTCATTCATTACCTCTCTTATTCTTGCAGTCACTACAAATAAAAAAAAGCACTTGTAAATTTGTACAGTTTGCATTGTTATTCTAAATTTATTTTGAAGTTTGATATACAGTATATTCCAATATGTTACTTGTGATAAACTTTCATCCTAATCTAGCCTTTTTAGGGATTAATTCTTACAGATACAAGAAATGTAAGCAATAAAGTTTAGTACCAGCCTCCTGTATTTCTTTGTATGCTTGTGTTACATTTTCAGTGCTTGCAAGATGGCTTGGCTGCTTTCTAGTTATTAAATATGTAGGCTAGACAAGTATTGTTAGAGGTGGTCAGCAACAGTGAACAATTCTTGTAAACTGATATGCCCATATAGTTTACAGTGACGGTAACATATTTTCAAAATAACTACAAATTTGTAAAACTGTAAGCTTCAACCGTTTGATTAAACTGATTATTGTTACACTTTTGATAAAATATTCATAATTTTATTTTGTGTGTGTGGGGTGTTTGCGATAACAAACGTTCACATTAATAATAGCTTTCACAGACAAGTAAGCTTACTAGATTAAAATCTCAGAATTGACACTGTTCCTGGTACACATCAATCTATGTTGGAATACCTTTAATGTATACACAAATATTTTATTAGTAGAATTTTTTCTAAGTTCATATTTGAAATATTTTGGTTGTAGAGAAAGGAAAAAAGTTACAATTTTGCGTAAATAATTTAGATAGGCCAGGAATGAAGGAGGTATGTATTTGTGCTTACATCCTCTGGGAGTAACAGTTGAAGGTAATTTTGTTTGATTCTTGAATTGTGATGTTGATCACCTTCAGAGCAGATAAAGGGAATGGGGGGTTGGTAGGTGATATTTTAAGATACTAGTTAAAAGTTGAGAAGTAAATACTGATGACTGTGATTCGTGTTGCAGCGCTAAGCGTTCAGCTTGGCGATGGGCGCAGGATCGAGCAATGGTGGCGAGCCGCTGGACGTGGCTACAGGCGCAAATATCAGACTTGGAGTACCGCATCCGCCAGCACAATGACCTTGCCAGGTAGCATCCTAGTTGACAACTTAATTAAAAATGTATTTACTAAAGTCACTAATTTACCAAGAATGTGATTTAAAAGTTATCTTAAATGTTTGCAAGAATCCTGTTGTATTTGGCAGGTAGCCTCAATGTAATGGAAAAACAAGTATTCTGAGTTTGTTCCCTTTTCCTGTGGGTTAGAGAATCGTTGCTATCTTGTGTTCTTAAAGTTACATAGTACATTTACATTTCATAAATAATTATATGAATAGGTTATAGCAGGGTTAGCATAATTTAGCCACTGGATGGGAAATACTGGTAAATTCCATGTTAAAACCACCCTGTAATTTTTTAGTTTTTGCTAGTATTTTACACATGGTACAAATACTTTTCCAAAAATTATTTTGAAGTAACATTTATGGAGTAGATAACTCTTAGGCCTGGTTTCACCAACCACTTTTAAGCATTTAACATTTGTTGGAGAAGATTAACAGAATATTTAACACATGAAATGTGTCACAAAGCTCTGTTAGGTCTAACATTTGAGTACTCTGTTAATTTTAACAATCCAAAAATAGACTGTTCTGACACCTTAACGTTAGCTTAAACCTTTTAATGTCTGCCAATCTGCAGAATCTACATCTGTTTTACCTAGATCAGTGGTTCCCAAACTGGGGGTTGCAGGCTGTTTCGAGAGGGGTCGCGACATGCTTCCAAAATAAAAAATACTCGATAAAACTGAAAAATATAAAAATGAAGATCCAAACAAATGACTTAACTTAAAATTAAAATTTATACTTATTACTGAGACAACAAATATGTGTGTAAATATTACTCGTTGAAATGGAGGAGGTTGCCGTTATTGTACACAAAAAGGGTCGCGGTTTAAAGTTGTACCCTAAAGGGGGTCGCAAGACCAAGAACTTTGGGAACCACTGACCTAGATTATCTTAAAGAATTAAGCTCCAGATGATTAATGTTTCTTGATGTTAAGCTTACTTTTTATCACAATTGGGATATCCTGTAAACAGATCCCGTTTACTTTACACATGTCAGGACGTAGAACTTCATAAAAAGAACGTTTGTAATTTAAAACAGGCATTTTCATTGGAATAAGAACTGTTATACAGAAGTCACTGGTAATCACTGTTGTTACAGCAGTGCTTGCATAGCTTAGGTATTGTGATGAGAGATGAGGTTGCATCCAGAAGATCGATATATTTTTTTAATGAACTGAACACATTTCACCCCACTGCTGGCGATCAGGCGATATGCGCTCAAGAAAGTATAGGAGAGTAAAGTGAGAGAGCAGTTTTACTCTTACAGAGAACGACTTCAGAAAAATTCTTTCTTATTGCTTGCCTACGTACTGTGAGAAATCCACACCATACATATTACAGTTAGAGCTATTGCATGATGTGTCAATTAAACAGAAATTATTTCTTTGTGCTTGTCAACAAGTTTCATAGTTTATTCTCTAGCCATTAAAATTTATTCCATGTAAACATTTTTTGTTTTGTCTTGAGTACAACTGGCTTAACTCCCTCTACAACAAATGTTTGAACAGCTAATTGTTCGTGTTATAATATTTTTACGGTGAGTGGAGTGTGTTCTGAGAGTCATATCAGTCACTACAGGCTATTTTCTGTTTAACAGCTATGTTAGTTAACATTATATGAACATACGTTGGTGAAAGAAATCAAATTTAACATACTTAAATTGTATATAACATGTGTTACAGAACTTACCATAACAGTACTTTTAACAGAGGTTGCTGAAACCAGCTCTTAATAATTACACTCTAGAACAATAAATACATAGGCCTATCTCAAATAATTTTTGTTTGTAGCAACTTGCTGTGTGCAAATGTCAAGTTTGTGTATATCTCATTCAACATCATCTTGGATTACATAAAATCTAACAAGGTACTTTAACACTAATATTTATGAAGCACAAATACACGTAACTCTTTAGACCTCCAGCTTGTGGGACTGTGGATTTCAAGAATGCCTCCATCTGATATGTAATAGCCTACATGACGAAGCACTTTTAAATCCCAACCCAAATTATTTCTGGACAATCCAAATATGTAACTTTGAGATCTGCTGTTAAATACTGTAACTGGCCTTAACGTATTAAGTAACATTTATTGAACACAATTATTACAATTGTTTTGGGATACAAGTTTTTACATATAAAATAGCGTCCGACATAATGATCAGTGACGGGTGACTATCAAGTGGCTAACATACGGCTACCCTTGGGTTTGTAAAGTTACTTCCCTAGACAAATAGTTCCACTTTAAACGGAGAGTCATTTCGCCCACGTTCGGTAGGTCAAAAACACTGGTCGACACCCTACCTTATTCACGTAGAGGCTTCTTTCACAAAGAATTCGTATCTAACGTCACATCCGGCATCGCTGAGGGGCGCCCCTGCAGTAGAATTGGACGTGTAGAACGACTAGAAACTGTTACAATTTTGATGGTCTCCCGTGCAGAAAACTAAGTTCTGCTTGCGAGAAGATAAGCTGCCACTGATGTAAACTTCACTACAACAGCTGAGAATGTCTCAATTAATATTGTAGGAAATCCACAAATACTCTGACCCCACACCATATGTCCTCAGGTGGGTAGAGACAAGACACACTTCGCCTCGCAGTTACCTCTGACCAGTCAAGTTGATGGCTCTCAGTGTAATACTTTTCACGCACACATCGCCAGCAACCTAGCCACGAGTTGGCGCATCCAAGCGTCACCCGTCCAAATTAAACCACTATGTACAATTATTAAATAAAGGTTACTACTCTGTATACAAACATTTTAATTTACATTTATGCTTACGTTTATGCCAGCGTATAAAAATAATAAATTAGAATTATAAAAGTTATTAGCGTATAACCAATCAGTAGGACTATCCTACTATAAACACAACTAGAAGCTGAAACGTCATACATTGACTTGTAACGATACACATGTCGCACTCTATAAATGTAGATTTCATAACTGTAGTGGAAATTGTTTAAAACGACATAAAATAATAGGTACGTACTACTAATCTTCTAATGACTTTGGCAAGTCATACAACTCAGTCTTTGCAGTTACATAACCTTAATTATTACAGCAGTCTGAACAAAATGTACTGTGTGGTCAAAATAGCATGTACAGGATGTACAGTGACCTGATACAGGGGGAAAACCTGGAAAAGTCGGTGAAATATGATTTTCAGGAGAATTTGTAAGAATACTAGATGTTACTAAAGTCTTGTAGATACTTGTGAACTTTTAGATATTTCTGTAAATTTTGCTGAAAAATGGTTTTGTTTTTCTAAGTGAGAAAAAATGCAAATTATGCTGTGTTATAGTAAAGTTGTAAGCTTAATAGCATTTGTTTGGATTTAAGTTTGCAATACAATCTTGTTTTTATCCTGCAACTGAAGTAGATGAATAAGCCTAGTCTGAACCAGCAGTTTTTTTAGGTAGTGTTGGTACAATATTACTTGTCACAGAATTATGATAACCAATACGTGACAGACGTCAGGCTGAATTTTCTTAGGGTTTCTAAAGCAGGGTGGCGAGCGACCGGGTAAACCGAGAAAAGTCAGAGAATTTAAGACGTCTGGAGAAGTCAGGGAAAAGTCAGGGAATTCTCTAAAAATACCTAGAATTTCAAAGTTTGTTAAACAAACATTTCCGCGAACACAACGTACTATTTTCTTGGTACATACACCAATTTTATAGTTCCATAATATTTTTTCATACCGATATTGTAGTTGTGTGGAACAGTGGATTTGGCGTGTGGTACTAGTTTTTCGTCTCATATGATTTTTTAGGCGTTTTGTACCAGAAATTTCAGTGGTTCCCGCCAGTGTTGCTAGACCAATGGATTCCCTGACAATGTGTTGTGATTTTTCAAGTTTGCACAGTGGTAAAAAATTACTCTCTCGCGATGTTTTTTGCGTACTGTTTGCAAAATGTTGTAAATTTTAATGAATTTTTTGTTAATAACGTGGGTTTTATACAGTTGTGGTCTTTTTCCTCAAGTGTTCGTAGTAGAAATTGAAGGTGTGGACTTGGCAACATAGGATTGATTCTCAGTTCACTTTTGTTCTTACTATGCGGCATGCTGATAAGTCCGTAATCGTTTTCGGTTGTTTATTGTTTACTTGGCGGCATGGCGCAAGTATTTTTTCTATTGTTCGTGCGAGTATTAATATCTTCTCATGTTTGAAGTCCGTGGATTTACACTTAAATAGTAGTAATGGCGGAACAAGCCTGAACTTTTTGGCTCGTGCAGTGGCAAAGGTGTGTTAAAAAGTTATAGCATAACGTTATCTCGTGTGTGTTTATGAAAAAGATTAAGTGCATTAAAAATATCTGAAAATGTGTGTTATTTCAGCAACGTAATTAATTTAGGGAAATCGGTCATAACAGGAAGAAAGATACTGTATTGGTTAACCAATCCTTCTACTGTTAAATGAATCTGGAAGATCCTGGTGATAACTCTGCAAGGTGCAATTCGTGCAATGTTATTTTTTCTTTAAGCAACATGGGCCACATTGAAGGCAGAAAACCCTAAGTAGGCTGGGAGTTTAAACTGTGAACGTAGGCCTAGATTTTTTTTTTTATATCTGCATCATGCGAAACGTTTCCTAATTAGTGTCGCAGCAAAGAAACTTAAGTTACAGCGAAATAAGATGTTTTTACATAACATTTAGTCTTGCGTCGTATTTCATGGATGAAATGAGTTAATTGCTAGAGGGGAAGAAAGTTGTAGTTTGTTTTGACGAATCATGGAACAAAGTTTCTCAAAAACATCAAGTGCACATTACAGTATGTTTTTAGGATTCAAAGAATGATGGTGCAGTGAGCAGGTATTACAACTTATTAAATGCTTTTAATTCTGCTATCGAGAGCTTTTCTCTCCATCACGACAGCATCATTTTAAAAGTGGAAAGTGAATTGACATAAGTAAAAATAGTTTTATTTGAATATTCCTAGGACCTTGTTGCTTTGTAAATAATGAAGATATTATATAATTTCTGCAAGGTGAAGTTATGTTCAATAATAGTGTTCAGCTTCACAAAAAAGATAAATGTTAAGTATCACTACTCATCGTTTACTGGCCAGACTATTGATTTTAGACACATAGTTTATTGTGAAAATTGTTTCTATATAGGTCTACGTAAGTAGTCCTACATAATTTTTTTGTTAGGTTAGGTTGGTTTAAGTTGTGTTAGGTTATGTTAGGTTATGTTAGTTAAGTTAAATTAGGTTTCTAACATTAAATTTGGTTTCCTAACCTAAATTAGGCAACCTACCAAAAATTTTATATAAGTAAAGACATAAGTAGTAATCCTACGTAGAAAATTTGTAACCTGACCTTACAACCTAACTTTAACCTAACAAAACTTTTTTTTACGTAGCACTACTTATAACATCCCTAAAAACAGTTTCCATAAGTAAACTATATGTCTAAAATGAATAGTTTGGTTGGTACACGATGAGTAGTGATTCTTAACATTTACCCAAAAAAAATTTTTTTCGCGATTATACAGCGCGGTTAATTTTATTGATATTTTGTTGGTCAGGGAAATAAGGGTAGCTGACCTGGAAAAGTCAGGGAAAAGTTAGGGAAATTTTTTTACAGGTTTTGCTATCCATCCTGTAAAGGTGTTTAATTTAACCATTATTTCAATTTCATGCACGTTTGTACCAATCTAGATGAATGGTGACAAAACAATTTGTGTTGGAAGATGTCAATTTTACCTCAAATATGTTTTGTTAGATCAAAAGGCCTATACAATATTTTGTAATACAGTAAAGTATTGCTTATCTGACATAGGTGGACCATCAGAACATTGCCATGAGAACTTAGGAGACGCTAGTAGAAAATATTGTATTAAATGTCGAGATTTTTCCTGTTTTACAACAAATGAACAGATATTGGTTCAGAGGAATAAAAAAGTGAATTCACACATGCTAACAAAGTTTATCTTGCCAATTGATACGCTTATTTTTGTGTTCGGGGTAGGGTAATATGAAACGTAGGTAAATGAAAGTTAGGTAAACAAAACTATGTTTACTGTAGTTACAGTTTTCGATATGATAGTACAATATAAGTGGGGGTTGAGTGGTCAGACTTCTATTCTCCATGTAGGTGATCTGGGTTCGATCCACAACTGGTTCGGTCCTGGATTTTTTGCATGTGGGACACATGGCGGACATTACCGTTGGCTGGCGTTCAATAGATGTTTCTTGGTTATTCATACATTGAATCTAGAAGAGGCACTGCTAGTTTTCAGTTTGGTTGTTAATAACCAGGTATTAATTCTTTCATCATATCTATTAGTGGCTGCTCATGTGTGCGAAGGTCGGTGAAGCTGAAGTGGTGATTACTTCCAATGATCCTCCTCTGTAAAGCGTGGTTGTGGAGGGCGTCTCCCCCGGGGAAGTTTGGATTTCCGGTTGTAAAGTGATGCTATTTAAGCAGTTTTCGTATCTGATTTGGTTTTATTGTAATGTGTTCAGTGCATGTCGTGGGTCATTGGGGTGTTAAAAATCACTTGATGGTACAGTTTAATTGCGCACCAAACAACTGCAAGGAGAGATAATGTTATGGTTTCGCGCTGCATGCTCGAAGACCTTACCTCGCGTGAATCCAGCGCAGCACTGGCGCTGCCGCTGACGAGAGCTTTGTGCGTTGTAACTAGCTGGCTGTCTGGCACTTCCCCTCCAACTGGCCTCCTGTCCTCTCCTCTGCCCCACTTGCTGACGTGGAGCTGTGCGAGCATCGTCTGACCCTGAAGGGGTGGGGCCTCGTCTTACGTGAGCAACAATGGCGGAACTCCTCCAGGTTCCCGCCTTCCTACTCAAAGCCAACACAAGCAACTTTGTAGCTCGTTACTTGTTTTGGAAAAGAGCGTGAACAGTTTGGCATGTAGATAAAAATGTTGCTGGGTTGTTAACACACCAAATGTATGCATACTTGTTACAATAGCGTTTATGGAAAATATACCCTGCACAAAAGATATTGAAAATGAAACACCATTAGTGTGACGGCACACAATGACGCTGGTTCCAACCAAACCCTCTGGACCTTTGCTAAACAATGATATAATTTTTTACTCTTGTTCACAAAAAAGTCTAGTATTAGAGGAAGTGAGCGAACTTTATCATTTTCAGAATTAATTTATATTAAAGAAGTTACGAACCAAGTCTTAACAGATAATTTTGCAGCGTACTCGGAAGTTATGTATGTGTTAACAGTGGCGGAATTACTTAACGTAAATGTTTTACGGTAGGCCTACTGTATAAGTTGCTTAACCGTTTCCCCAAAGTGTATTTTATAGTTGCGACTTAATTTTAAGAATATATGGCCTTAGGAAAGGTAATCAAGGTTTTAGAAATTGTAGGGTAGGGAACAAAATATTTTTGGGCAGGGGTACAGAAAATAGTAGTGCAGGAGCATTGGCTATTATAGGCAGAGGCAGTGAAAATTGTAGGGTTGGAGTACTATAAATGTGAGGCAGTGTCATTAAAAATAATGTGGTAGGGGTACAGTAAACTGTAGGGTAGGGGTACAGTAAATTGTAGGGGTAGGACTATGAAAAATGTGAGGCAAGGATATTAAAAATAATCATGGAGCAGAAGTACAGAAAATTATAGGGTAGCACAATTAAAAATGTGTAGCAGACCCTCTCCAAAACATCCCTGAACCTACCAACCCCCTTCACAGTCACCAACTCCTATCCATTTGTATGGATGTATACTGGAGGCAAAGAAGTAAATAAAAAAAAAATAATCACGTCGTCCTGCAAAACATTCTATTCCCTCGCTGACCTCACAAACATAGACTGCTTACCCCTCTCTGTTCTCCTCCACACCCTCTCAATCTTATGGCTGTTGCTTCCTCTCCCTCTATACCCCCCCACCTCCTTAGTTAGGTGACAATGTAATCCTCCCCATCCTCACCTCAGAGCTATTGCCTCATTCAGTACCAGTCCCAGCAAACGTAAAGCTCTTCTCTCTTTCGTAACCACCCTCTTCCACCCGTTTTGTCCACCTAAGGTCACTTTGGAGCACAACCCCTAGATACTTATACTTATATTGTGTGGCTTCTTTTATCTCTTGTCCATCCTTCTGCTTATCACTCTCTTCCTAGTAAACCTGACCAACTTAGTCTTACAAACATTGATCTTCATTTTGTTTTCCACAGTCCAGTAACACAACCTGTCAATGTCTGCCTGCAAGTTGACCCCACTGCCCACCACTAAGTTTAAAAGACCGTAATCTTCAAACAGTCTTATTTTGCCACTAATCCCAATAACCATACCATTCGCCATAATGGTGAACAATACTGGACAGAGCAAACTTCCCTGTGGCATCCCTGTTGTCACCTCGTTGTCTGCTGTCACACCCCTCCTTTCACGCTCTGCCACCGTCCTTTGAGGAAGTCCCCAGTCCATTTCCATTTCATTTTGTTTATTTTTCTCACTATTCTAGTACTTCATTGTTTCAAACACTGACAAGTACTGAGCCTGCAGCATACTAGCTTTCTCTCTTTCATTTGTCGTAGTTTGTCCAGTCATACTTGTCAATGTTGGGATCCGTTCCCCAACCCCCCGTACTGTCTTCAGACATTAAAAATAATCATGAGGTATAGGTACTGTACAGAAGAGTTTAGAGTATTGGCCTAAGCACAAAATTGTAGAGTAGGGGCACAGGAAATGTGAGGAAGAAATATTTAAAATTATGGGGCAGAGGTAACCAAAATTGTAGGGTAGGTGCACTGGATATGTTAAACAATGAAATTAAATATCATGGAGCCGATGTGCTGAAAATTGTAGGATAGGAAACAGTTGTTGGATAGGGGTACAGAAAACTGTAAGGTAGGGCTACTAAAAGTGCAGGGGCAGGGTCATGACAGAGGTACAGAAACTAAGGATAATCACGAAAGTTTGTAGGGCAGTTGCATTTTTATAAATTTGTGGGAGTGACACAAAAAACTAATTGGGCAGTTTTAGGTGCACTCAAAACTGTGGGGCAGGGACATAAAAAATCATGGAGCAGTGAAGGAGGAATTATACATTTTAGGATAGAAGCACTATTTGTAGGGCAGATACACTGAATATTGTAGGGCAGAGGCACTAAAAATCATCAGACAGGGGCAATAAACACACAGTAGGCCAGAAATAGATATAACCTTTTTTTAGCACACATTTGAGCCTAGCTAGCAAACCCACAAGACTGAGATATTACATTAAATAATGTTCGTCAGCAGCAGCATTTGTATAGGCTTATATTTTAACAGCCTCTGCCTAGCTTTGTCTAATATGAAAGTAATTAGTTTGAACAATGCTACAAATATGCGCAAATACGGTTTTAATATTATTTATACAAATTATAACATCCTAAGTTGTAACAATCTCCACCCGTTACAAAATTATTTCGTAACGATGCATGCTATACAAGTCGCAAGGCCCAACACAAATGTATTTTCCCGCTACATGTACTAAATTCTTTCGTCTCAGATGACATCAGTTTACGAGAGAAGTCCTGCCCCACTCATGTTTAACATTATTTAGGTCTAAACGAAAGTATTTGTATTTTTAACGTATTTAAAAAAATACGTTGGGATGCCAAATGGAGTTTTCAATGTTAATATTTCTAAACAAACATTTGTTTGGAACCAGCGCTCTCGTGTGACGTCACAACTAATGGTGTCCATTAAATTTCCTATTCTCTGTTAACACTTACCTGAGTTTTAGGATAAACAACACAAATTATAAACAAACATGTTCACTGGCTGCAGACCACCATGCACTATGATCTTGCATAAGAAATAGATCTTTTATCTGTCGTTTTCATTTAAATTTACCACTTCATAACCTAATGAGTTTTACTAACATCTGAAATATACAGACGTTACAAGCACACTCTGAGTCCACATGTTCATTACTATAAAACTATGGTTAGCAAAGTACACGTCCATACAAGTTGATTCTCAAGTTGTTTGACGGACTCACTGTTAAACGTAAAAGTTTTTTGGCACACTTGCCAATATTTAGAGATTTACGATACTCTGAAAATATTAAAAGTTAGTTCAGTAATAGTTACCAGTTTAAAAATAAGTCTGAAATATCACAAACAAATCTAATATTTTTTTATTTCTCAAAGTATTTTTGGACATTTAACACTTCAATGTTGTGGCTACAGTTCATCAGTACCAAAATAAGTTTAATCACTCATTTTGTTGATAATTTTTTTTTCTGCATTTAGTACCAAATTTTTGGTAACATTAGTACCAGAATATTTGAAGACTGTCGTTAGTCATGGCTTGATAATTTCAATTGAATTTTGAAATATGTGGTAATTACACGTTACGTCAATATTTTTTCAAATTGTTGTGTAATTTTTGTCTTTGTTTGTATTTTGATAACATGTACGAAATTTTCACGCAATATTGTTTTACTTGGTGGCGCATAGTTGTTTTACATGACGCCAACTGTACACAGTTTTGTCGGTTGCAAATAGTACGTCGGCACACTGCACAAATTGAGTCAATTATAAGCTAGCAAAGTGCAATGATATTATGTTATTTGTTTACTTCAGAACTCTTGGTTAAAGTGAATGGATAATACAAGAAAGGTCCTTATTAGTTTTATTGTCAGACCACTCCTTCTTAAAAATGGAGTAATTATAAACTCATTTCAAAGGACTCAACACTGACTTTTATTTCCACACCACTATAGAGGTAAATGTACCACACTTTTTTTCATGTGGTATCCCTTTTAGGCCTAATCCACAAGTACTAATATAATATTTCAGGCTGTAAACATCAACAAATAAATGCAGTCTTATGCTTTTTACAGCTTCTTGAATCTCTCCTGACTCGTCACTTATTTCATTTTGTGCTATGAATGTTTTACCAGCGTCCACTTCGTTACCACTAATGTGATCACCTTTGTTGTTGCTTTTGCCACTGTCTTCACAATCTCGTATCTGTAAGGCTGATTTAAACATGCTGTGATATGAACATCAGTTTCGTGTAAGTCATTTACATCAACATATTTACCTCAGTCTCGGGATTCCTAGAATTTTTGCTCGAAACGCCACCACAGCGTACACAAAAATGTGAAAACCTCAATCCTGTTTTACAGCACCCATGTGCTTCTACCACAGACTTTCAAACAGCCACAGAAAATGGTCCTGCTGGTTCTAAGCAAGACCAGATGTATGCATCTAAGCTCCCTAGGCCTGTGAGTCTCGCTCTACAGACTCTCTTTTCAATTCATCCTTATCAACTTGTGCTCTTTTATCGATTTTGACACCATATGTTTAAAATTATTCTACTCTCTTTCTCCTCTTGCTGTGTATAATAATAATAAAATTTTTTTTTGCTTAACTTTAATTAAGTTATTTGAAAAAAACCATACATCAAATAATACTAACAGAGAGAGAGTGTGAGTCAGTAACGTGATTATTGAAGTCATTGAAATATATTACTCGTTGCCATATAAAAATAGTTACGTAAAATTCTTCACATGTTGTTCTCCTTGATAAAAGTGCGCCTTGTGAAAGGTGTGCCCTAGGTCCGGGCCTGGTGGGCCTAGTGGTAAATAAATCTGGCCCTGGTCGTAAGGTTGATGTAATAGGTGATAAGCCTGGTTCTGTATGCCAGCCCCAGTCTTGGGGAAACAATTTATTCCCTTTCATAACTGTACCTGATGATATACACAAAAACTGTGAAGCTCTGCAGAGTTTTGTGTGGGTGATAATGCTGATAGTCGTTTATCCCACCTTGAACACCTTTTTAAACGTACACACCAATATAATTGTTTTATGACTTGGCTTGTTCGTGTGAGCTATATAGACCAAAACAATTTTTTCTCCAGCATCAACAATTTCCTTTTGCAAGGCATTTTCCATTTTAAACATCTAGGTTGCATTGGCAAGGTCTTCTCTCTTTTTGAGCAGTTTACTTAATGCTATTTTTCTTTACTGAAAATAACTGAAGTACAATCATAGGCTGAAAAGACATGCAGGATTAAAATATCTTCCTTGATTATAGGTTTATGATGTAGACTATGAGACGAATACAGTGTAGTTTGCACCTTACCTCTTCCTGGTTTCAAGAAAAGTATTTCTGATGTCGTAGGTGCAAGTACTATCAACAAAATGAAGAGTTTGGTGTCCTGTCCAACCATGGTAACAGTTTTCCTCAAACAGCAAACTGTCAATGGTGGTTTGGATAATAAGTACATCTGCATCCCCATTTGCTTATTTTACACTGATTCCATTTTTAACTAAATTTTCAATTAGGAGAGGTATCAGATTTCTTTTTTTATGATTAACAAGAAGTTTACTTGGGCCACAGCCAAATGCGTACCTATCCTCCTAAAAGTTAAAGTTTGGAAAACACAGTTTAGAAGACCTTCAAGATCGTTCTTCTTATTTGGTATTGCAGTCATTTTTTACACATCCAGAAAAAACATTTGCTCAATTTTTTCCGAAGTGTTTTGTGGTGTAAGAAATGTAGTCTTCTGAAAGGGTTCTGTAAGTTCCACCAGCCAACCTCTATTAATAATGCATGACTTGGGACTCGTCACAGCGTCAGCTTGCTTCTTTTCAAACAGTGCATATAATGCAGCTTTGTTTGTTTTCATCATTCCACTTTCATCAAACAGAGTTAAATCACGAGACAATTCAAACTGAGTAAGAAAGAAAGGAAGAATACTTTCTAAATCGTCTTGTTTACTCATCAAAACCTATATGCATTAAAAATAGTACAGAGGATCAGCGGTCTCACAATAATCCTTGACATTAAATGATTTATTACACAAGGCTAAAGTCTGCACTCTGTCTTGACGTAACAGTTTAACATCACTAAATTTTTTCCCAGCAATATTTTTTAAGGTTCTGCAGTCAACTCTGTATGTTTCATGGCAGTTAATTTTCTCATCTCTTACTATCCCAGTTGAGGTCAACATACGTTTGCCAGTGACAGGGAAAAGTGAATTATAGCAAATTATGAATACAATTTTTCATCATCTGCTGTATCCCTTTTTGAACGAGAATTTCGTGAATTCTTATGTTGCTCGTAACTGTCAGAGTTTTCACTGCACAGGTTTTCCAAACTCCCTATAATACTCAAGAAAAAGGGTCCTCCACCAATCCATTTTGCAAGAATACTATACTGTCTGCTATGCCTCTTCCACAAGTTAATCCATCTTATGTCTTTATGGTCCTGTTGAGTGTTTACCCAAGACTCCTGACCAGAATTTGTCTCTTCCTCGCATGTAAAATTGCCTATAAGAGTACCCGAACTTTTTTGTTTTACCTACACAAAATAGTCTGCATTGTTACGTTTACCACACAGTAGACAGGTTTTTCACTTGTATCTATTGTTAAACATTATACCAAACTCAATATGTTCCGTTAAACGATACTAATTTAACACTAGAAATTTTTCAATAGTAAAAATTCACTTACATATTTGAAGCAGTGTTCTATATAAACTTCCTCGCACAAACCAATATTTAATTGTATTTAAATTGAACTGCTCCTCTGTTTTGGAATGAACTAAACATGCAGAGAGTACACAATTTTTTTTGCGCAAGAAAGTTATTTTATACTTACATTTGCTCCTCTCACCTTCATCAGCTCGGGTTACTTTTAGCTCTCTATTGTTCTCTGGAAAACGTAGTTCGTCACATTCAGCAGCACACCCCGGAGCGCTCTCGTGGTGGCGAGTATTATCGTATGTCATATTTATAGTGATATTTCCTGTTGAAGTGAACCCAATTGTAGAATTCTGTGTAACACAGATGATTAGCTGAGTGGAGTTTTAGCAGGTGTGTTATGTTTGGTTGCAAAATGATGATTTTGTTAATTGTGATCTGTGATGTGTCAAGTTTTTATAGAGTTGTTGAATGTACACCTACAGGGGATGCCAAGTTAAAAAATAGTATGGTACGTTTTACCTTTATAGTGGTGTGGAAATAAGAGTCACATTGTTGAGTTATTCGAAATAGGTTTATAATTACTGAATTTTAAGGAGGAGTGGTCTGACAATAAAATTGATGAAAACCTTTTTTTTGTAGGAAATTTAATTTCTAATACCTTTTGTACAGGGTATATTTTTCGTAAATGCTACCTATTATGAGACATAATCCAGATTTTTAAGGTATGTTCATGGTCACAGCAAGGAAAGCTCACATGGTATCGATAGGGACTTGTACGTTAAAGAGCATGCTTTTATGAGCATCTGTACCAAAATTCAGCTATAGTTTTTTTTCTGCTATTTGCAAAAAAAATAGTGTAAAATGATTCAACTAAATGGTTTGCAGACATTCTGTGGACTGTTGCAGTTAAGTATGTTATTTATTTATTTTACTTTTTTTCTTGTACGGCTTTGTTTCTGTTTCTCTTCAGCAGTATAATTTATATCTGTGGGTGGTGGTTTTGTTACCTTGTATGTGCATTTTTGCAGTTGTAAAATAACACAAATAATTAACATTGGCAGGTGAAGTTAATGTTAAATGTAAAAGAAAATTGTTAATGGCTGTAGAAAATGACAGATGTAGGAATGTGTGTTTTTTGTTGCTGGCAAGCTATTGTTTGAAGCAGAATGACCCAATTGTTATGCAGGGATGTGCGGAACAAAAAAGGGCCTGTGGAGTTTGAGGACTCTGCCTCGCCACGCACCAACCATGTGGTGGTTAATGGCTTCCATGGAACTCTGAAGACACGTGGGAGTGACGAAAGTGCAGCGTGTGGCAGCTGCAGCCGTGTTCGACCACTTGTACGTGAGACATTCCGTAAGCGCAGTCTGATAAATGTGGCGGATCATAGAGTGGCTGAGGGATCAAAACGTGCAGCACGTCCCACCAGCATGCGGTGTTGGTGCACACCATCTCGGCCACTGTGTGCACTGTGCGCATCCTGCCCCGAACCTCAATGTCTAGAGCATCTTGTCGTGCCAGAGAAGGTGGCTCTGCACGACCCTTATTTCCACCCAGTGCTGTCTTTCCCATCGGGTGAGTTTAGCTCCAACTACATTTATATAACTAGTGCAGTATTCAACACAAATTCCACAACTGTATGTGCAGGTGTGCGCACCCTCAGATACATGCATTGCAACTTTTAACTCATTAAAAAAATGAATATTTGTCGTGTCGTGCCATTTCTTTATGTACTCTGATATCTGTCATTAAATGTTTTTGTGCTGTTATTGTGAACATTACTGTGTGGTGCAATCTGTCAGTTTGCAAGTTATCAATGCTAGGATAGCAGTGCCCATCAATGTGTGCTTTTACCAGTGCCCTTCTTAGGTCTGTATTTCATTCATAGTATCTACAAATTTATTCAGTAGGAAGATACGAAATTAAGCTGTACATCTTTTTGACGTTGTCTTCATTAAAGACGGAACCATTGGCTCGGATGAACAGGAAACTACGAGTTGGTTTAAAGTCGTGTCGTAGAGCAAACTTTTTATTTAAATATTTTAAGAGCCACTGCATTTATTTTACAGTTACCTGTAACACTCGAGCGGAGGTGAGGGGGGTCAAAGAAAAAACAAATGATACAGGGTCATTCCATACCAAATCAACGCAAAAAGTAGGATTTTGACACCCACCACCTCGAATTTTAATGAAACTTTTTCTATTCATTCCCTTTATTGTTAACAGAAACCCCTTGAAATATTTCAATTGTATCTCTAATAGTTTACATTTTACAGATTTTTGAAATTTTATGATATCTGCATTTTCAATTTCTCACGAGGGACTCAATGTAAGTCACATGTACTCACATTTTATTTTGTTTCTCCACTATAAATAATAAGATGTCTTGGAAATTATTCACAAATGTCAAGGAAACTATAAGGATTTCAGAAAAACATACCCCATTTCTTAAGATATACTACAAATTACAAAAAAAAAAAAATATTAAGCATTTGAGTATTGATTTTTTTATGTGGAAAATCAAAGTTCAGAAAATCTTGATTTTTTAAAGTGTGGGCAAGATGGAACCCAAAGTTTCTTATGTTCAAAATGATTGTAAAGACATATACTTTCTTCACAAAGAATAAAATGGGTGGTTTTTTTACTCCTTATAAATGTTTTTTTAATTTTAAATTGAAAAATATAGTAGTAGATAGCATTTTTGTGCAAATGTGTGACTTAAAAATACTTGTTACTAAAAATTCAATGCAAAAAAAGATGTTTAACATTAAATCTAACATATTATTAGTTATTACAGTAATTTTCCTCAAAGTTAAGACTTTTAAGTTTTTGCAATATTTGTAGTTAAATGAAGAGGGGTTACTGTAGCGTAAAAAAATTTTGTCATGAAGTTTTAAATAAATAAATATAGACATATCTGCTTTGTTTTAAAAAAAAATGGTGATATACATCAAATTTAGATTTAATTATATATGTCTATGATTACTTTTATTAATTTCGCTATTATGAATAATGGTAAAATGCATTTTCAAATGGTAGTTTACAGAATTGTAGCTCCATGTGTGTGTTTGTGTGTATGAGTCATGCATGGCTGAAGTTAGGTGATGCAATGCAGATGAGTCATGCAAGCCACTCAAGATGTATGGCTGTGCTCTATGACTCATCATGCAGTGATTCACTTGCTGCTGCTACTGCTTGCGCTGCAGAGTTTGGTTATCAGTCAGTCTACTTCTGGTGCTTCT